>JACXGJ010000755.1:0-107277 GCA_016801105.1 Esox niger
ATTGGGGAACCTATTTATGTTCAATGTTTGCACACGGATGTGTGGTTTATTTTGGTTGTTAGCCGTAGGCTACACAACCCAGTTATAGTGTCTGTTCTGAGTTTGTTTCTTTTGTTCCTGTCCATTAAAGTATGGATTATTTCTCAAACTGCCGTTCTGCCTCTGCTTTTCTGTCCACATACCCCGGACACTATGACAGCTATTCTATGCGAGAAATTGCCAAGAGTCTGAAGATCTGGTACAAAATGTGTAGTACTCCCTTCACAGAACACAGAATAAACTGGCTCTAACTAGAATAGAAAGTGGAGTGCGAGGCCCCGGTGCACAAATGAGGAAGGGAACAAATACATCAGAGTGCCTAGCTTGAGAAACAGATGCGTTACATGTCCTCAAATGGTAGGTTCATTAAATAGCACCCGCAAAACACCAATTTCAATGTCAACAATGAAGAGGCATCTACAGGATGCTGGCTTTCTAGGTAGAGTTGCAAAGAAAAAGCCATATCTCAGACTGGTCAATAAAGAGAATATGATAGGTAAAACAACACAGACACTGGACAGAAGAAGAACTCTGCCTAGAAATCCAACATCCCGGAGTTGCCTCTTCATTGTTCATGTTGAGACTGGTGTTTTGCAGTTACTATTTAACGAAGCAGCCAGTTTAAGACCTATGAGGCTTCTGTTTCTCACTAGACACTCTAATGTATTTGACCTCTTGCTGTGTTAAACATGCATAAGAAGTTTGTCTTATCCAGCAATACAGTTTGTGCATAAATTTTAAGACAAATGGAACAACCGTAGAACTCAGTGTTAGAAAGTATATCCTACTCATTGACGTAGCAAATCTATACTAGAACTCAAATAATAATTTTTGAAACAATTCATATGCGTTTAGTAGGTAGTGATCTGGGAATCAAGATAATCATTTGAAATGCTTTCTTATAGTTTCAATTCATGTTAACTCTTTACATGATAATTTCTTAGATTCAGTTTGATAAAGGTTTTGTCAAGATGGGGCGGATGTCAGGTGTGGTTGGTGACAAGAGGGGAATAGGTGACTGTTTAAAAAAAATCTAAATTAAGGGGCATTCTGGTATGTGAGGGATTTAAACCATCCAGTTGATAGAAAGAAGAGAAAGAAAGAAGAGTCTAAATGCAGGAATAGCCATCTAACAAAAAGTCCTACTAAGAATCAATTGAAGAAAAATCCTTACAGGTTGGATAGGGCTGTTTTAGCATTCCAGTTTTATTGGTATAGTTTCAGTGGTGAGGCACACATGCTTGTGATTAAAATATCTTCCTATTGTTACATCAAAAACAAGTCTGGCTACTGTTGTCCAATTTACAGTGTAGACATTGGATGCGCTTTTGTATGCACCCAATATTTTTGCTATTATACTGTATATTTTTCTTCTTAACTCTCACTACGTAGTTGTCTGGCAACATGTCACAAGAATTTCATTGTGCAGAATGACGCTGTGTTGTTTGGTGCATTTGACAAATAAACCTTGAAACCTGAAATGCTAATTAGAAGAACTTGTGATTTGAGAATACACCCCACCTATCATAATCCATATTTATGAATTCATAGAAATATCTGTTGAACAGAGAGACAATCAGAGGTGAAATAGACACATTTATTGCCACACTCTATAAAGAAAACACAAAGAAAAATACATTTACAGAACACATCCTGAACCTATGCAGACAATATGCCCTTCAACAAATATCCATTAAAAACTGAGTTTGAGTTATCGAGCACCAACACAAAAAATCCATGCCAACATTGTTCTTACCATCCTAGAGTCTAATCGATGTGGATGTAAAGATCTTAGCTAGAATCCCTTCTCATATAGACTGTCCGGTGAGCTTTATTGTCAGGATTAGGCTTTATCTGTGCCCATAAAACCAGGCACCAAATGTTTAGAATAACACTCTGTTTATTTTTTTTATATGCAAAAATGGAATATAAAATATGAATAAATCTTCTAAAAATCCCATACTTTATATTTAAATAATTCTATGTATGTTTATTTGAGTGTTCTTTATCACAAAAAGTAAACAAATATCTATATTTAGTTGGGCAAAAGCTTTAATCGGGGTAGAGGAATCCAAACACTTTGGTTGGGTTTTCTATCAAATCCTCTCGAATAACCAGGCTCATTTTGTAGCGGAGTGCTGAGCATAGGTTTGGCCCTCTTGGAGACAATAGTTGTGCATGCAAGTCCAGTGGATTATTCATATGGCAAAAAAAAACCAATTCGTCTGGAATTACCATTGAAGCGAGTATACTGCCTGAGATGTCTTCCTGTGTGAGTTCAGTCAGAGCCCAGAAGTAGCTATAGATTACTGTGTGATAGTTCATTGCTGTTGCATGGCTGTCTGGATGATAGCAGGAGAGTGTATGTGTGTGTGTGTGTGCGCGTGTGTGTGTACACCTGTTGGAATGAGCTGTGTGTGTACCAAGAACAGAAATGATCATTTAAATACTATCTTTTGGCTGGTTCCGTTTTCAACGAAATGCTGATTGGATTTTAGGAATGCCAGTGCATTTCAGACACACTTGGCTGAGAATAATTTCTGTGAGACATTACTATGGTAATGTTGACAAGGGTAAAGGTCTGCTGAAGTCTGTGCCCAAATGTACCTTGGGGCTGCACTTTAGACAGCCTGGTCTCTTTTCACTTATGACAGAGCGAGTGGGGTACGACCTAAACGTTGAGGCTGAAAATCGCAAATTTCCCTGTCACGTATCAGGGCTAACAAATCATCTGTTTTAGATTGTTGTTATTTACACGATTTTGGGATAAATTCAACAGTTTCGGTAGGTTCTCTTGATAGGTAGTAGCTTGCAAAGTAAATGCTCCACCACGAAGCTATCAAAAGTACACTGCTCATTGACAGTTCCAGATAAAGAAATTGCATTTCTGTTTATTTTAATTGCATAATGGATTCAAAGTTCTATTTTTGTGTGATTTGTTGAATTGGGTTACCTTGATTGATGACTGTGGTTGGAATTTAGCTCAAATAACTGTGTCCAAATATTTATTAACTTTCTAAGGGTTACACTTTTTCACATGTTCTGTATTTGTACCAATGGGATGCAATCAATGTGAACTAACATTTTAGCAGGATACATGTACTTCAAGTTAGAATTTAGGGAACTTCTTAATTAGGGGGTGGGGGAGAGAATTCATGATCACCATAATGCCAGGAGCAGGAGAAATTTAATTGGAAGTTTCTGGGGATTTTTCTAGTCTTTTTATTAATGTATAAGAGCGATCCTGAGGTTTTAGAATGTATCCATCCCCGGTTTTCTGACAGTGGGTTCCACTGTTGAGGCGTGCACTGTCCTGTTCCTAGCGAACACACCCTGCAGCGATACAACAGGCACTTCTAAAAACCTGCACAGTCCCGTTTCTGGCTTTTCCACCGACACACATCACACCACACAGTCAACAGTGGGCTGAATGAACACATTGGCTCATGATACAGGATTATGATGATTATACCATTGAAAGGACCAAAGTCCTGCCATGATTCAACTTCAAGTTTGAACAGAACTAATGTATTCCTCTGATGTTACCTGATTATTTTACCTCAGACAGCAAGCGTAGTCTTCTATATATATACACACACATTTATAGACAATACTCATTAGTCAATGTACTATACTTCTAGCCGTCTGCAATTACATTTGTGATACAATTAGCAGTGTCATCCATGAAATAAGGTCATCACAAGGTCCGTAGGTAGTAACATCAGTTAAATGTCCTAAAATCCATGCTTTGAGAATTTTACTATTTTCCCTAAACTAAGAATCACAGAGTTTAAAAGGTTGATTTAATGTTTTATATGATATCGACGGCAAGTTGGAACAGAAAAAGGCTTGAAGGCTTAATCAAACACCAAAAATATCAGTAAAGATTTGACAGATGGTTGGAAAAAGTGACTGCATCCTACAATTAAAAAAGGTGAATACATAAGTGGCAGGAGACATAGATTTACTCATGCTGTCACAAAAGTATAATTAATCAATACAAACTTTAATGGCAAAAACCTCTCCAACTGCAGTTAAACTAGCAACAGGTGTTGACTAAATAATCACTGTTTGATTTTGTAAGTGTAAGGCAACTATACTTGAAACAGTATATCATGAAAATTCCATATGGGGCATGTTGTCAAAAATCCTCATGGATGTTTCAGTTCGGACAGTTAAATGTGGACCAATAAACACTGATTCATATTCCTGTCCACCAATCAGGTTATACCTCATTTTAAGACCAACAGGCCAGACTCCATCCCATAACAAAAATAACAGACATTTTGATCATCCATAGGAATAGCTGGTGCTCCTATCAGCAGTCCTTTGACTTCATGCAACTGATATGTCTATAACAGGCAGGGTTTTAATTTTGGTCTTCCACCCGTCGGAAAACTGCCAGGTAGTTCTTTCCTCCATTCCTCTGTACCTTCTTCCCCTCTTCTGTGCAGGTGCCCAGGCGATTGATGATGATATCATCCACCTGCCAAAGACAGACAACATGTTAAAGGGTCTGTAGATTCTTACTCCTCTGGTACATTATATTGTGATTTCAAACTTTTTGTTCATCCAATTATTTGTTTATTTATTTTACAAGGATAGATTCAGGCAAACATTTTGCTTGTACAATCTAGTTAGCTACCCGAAAATAAATTGTCATAGCTGTTTTGTAAGGAGAACTAATGTATATTTAGTCTATCTTGATCAGGGTTTTCTGCAGCAATGACACCTGTGTTGTTGATCATGTGATAAATGTATTTATTTGTAACTGTTGCTTACTACCCCCTGCACTGCACCCAAACAACAGATTTACATTCAAGGGGAAATTAACAGCCTGTCAAAAACTGATAACATTTCAGCATTTTTACATTAACAGCAATATCACATTTTAACTCCTCTGTTTAGTGAATTGGTTCAAAAGCACAAACCTCACTCCAACATTTTCTCATCAACATCATTATACAGTGAACTCAAAAGTTTGTCTTTTTTGTTCCTGTATTGCAATACTTCTATTTTGAACGAACTATGACTATAGTGACTATAAACATTCTTTGTTCGTTTACTGGAGAAATAACTCTTCTAGTAGAAACTCAAGAACAACCTGGACATTGATTTAAAAATAGCAATGCCAATACACCTATTTTTTTAATGTTATTTATGAATAACTTACCAAAGTAACTACAATTCATGAAGATTCCATTAATTTAGATAACGTACTGGTAGCTATACCACCCTAATCAAGACATCAATATAAAACACAGAAGCACTTTTTAAACTGACACTGATCATACCAGTTCTGCATCAGGGACTCGTGTGAACAGTGGATGCTCGCTAAAGTGTTTCACCATCCAGAGATGCACCTCCTCCACATCTGTGTTGGTGTACACCAAACCCTAGAATCCAAAAACACAATGTCCTCATTAAAAAGCAGTCAACACGAAGCCACAAATGTCACATAAAGATAGCTAGGTGGAACAAAAAACTTGGCCTGTGTATTTCAGTTGCATTATTAGAGTATGGCACATAAACTGCAGGTACATTTAAAAACAGGGGTCAAAATACTCTAAATTATATTGGGTAGAAGGCACTGTTTAATTTTCTGGAGAAATACGGCGACAAGCTTAGTTGCCATGCATTCAGCATCTTAATCACTAGGCATGACGGTGCCACTATTAGTTGCATTTAAGAATGGTTCATTTTCATTAAAACTGTTTTGCCAAGAGGCTACATTAACATAGGCATAGGCCTAATTCACTAGTCTGTCCTGTGTTATATTGCTCATCTAATTTTAACAAGATAAAATGTATTCACAAAGTAATTCTACATACCATACATTTTTTAAATATGTGAAAATACTAGATAAAACACCTACGTACAGTCATGTGAAAAAGTACACGCCTTGGAAAACTGTCTTTATTTGAAAGTATATTTGAAAATATACGTAATAATAATTACAACACTATTGACAGATAAAAGAATAAGTTCTTAACAGATTGAAAATTTATATTTTGCACTCTTTTTTAATAAAATACCACAGAATTGCATTTTATAGTGTAGAAGAAATATGTACACCCCAACTGCTGTTGCCTCCTTTGGCTGAAATTCCTTAATGTAGTCATTTCTTGTAACTGTCTATCAGTCTTACATCAACTGGGAGGAATTTTTGGCCACTCTTATTTACAGTACTGCTTCAGCTGTTTTGTTCAAGGGCTTTCTTGCATTCACGGCCCAATTCAAGCCCCCACGTCATAGCTGAGTCAGCTATGACATAAAAATTCATAGCTGACTCAGTGATAGCAAGCTAGCCAGACACTGAGGCAGAAACACAAACCATAATTCCCCCATACTATACTGTTGTAATGAGGCATGTTTTGTTGAAAGGCAGTGTTGGGTTTGCAGCAAAGATGGAGTCTGGCATTGCAGCCAAACAACTCCCCCTTTCACTCATCTGTCCAGTGCACATTATTCCAGTAGTTTTGGTCTTTACCCAGGTGTTGTCTGGAACATCTTTGGTATTGATATTATTTTTTATTTATTCGCTCCTGACCACCCATTAAAGTTTGCATATCTTTCGGACAGCTGACTCATGCACATTAACTGTTGCAAGTGAAGCCTGTAGATCCCTTGATATTATCCTTCAGTTCTCAGTGACATTTGTGAGTTTGTGTCAGTCAGCTATTGGGTTGAATCTGGTGGGACAAACAACTCCCCTGGTGGGACAAATTGCCAGATTGGTTGAGAATTTCCTCCATATTCATGGGCATCGATACCATTCTTCTGAGGGACATAGAAATGTCTACTGACCTTGACATGATGCATTACCCCTCAGATATCCATGTGTCCAAAAAAATTTAGTTTTTTTTAAATGTAATGGTAGATGCATGCAATGCTTTACTACCAAATCTCCAGAGAACCCATGTTCAGAAATAACCAAGCGCAGACAGGGTTTATCAACTGTGTCATTGTAGTTTACTTTGGAGCACAGACAGATAGTATAATTAGAATCAGGGCTTTCTTGGAAAACCCAGTGACGGCAAAGATTTGCACAGCACCCGCATGTTAGCTCAGTCATGTATTCGTGTCGAGGCCAGGAGGTGGAAAGTCACGGAGGCTGGGGGAGGGTGTATGTGATGGCAGTGTGTGGTTGATCGATGTGGCAGGCCACTCTAAACTGCCACACCGGAACAATTCTTTGAACAGTTCTCCTCTCTAACTCAACCCCCCCGCCAGAGTAGATAAGAGTCTGGCATGGGCCCCACTGACAGTTCTGACGACATCACAGGTAGCCTGGAGCCCAGCAGTCATACATGCACGTTTACACACGAGCACCTTAAATCCCCTCATTCACACCCCCAGGCTCGCTTTGTTCCCCCAACCCTCATTCTCTCCTCAACAACAGATAACAGATGAGAAAAAAATCTGTTACACGCCGTCTATACAATGTAGAAAGCAATTTCATCTCATATGACTTCTATGACTCATATGTGTTGCTGTCGGAGAAGGCAAGTGACGACCCTCCCCATTGCTCAACCTCAACCCTAAACTGTTGAACGTAATGACCGCCCCAGTTCATAATGTAGAGCCCTTACCCCTATTCTCAGCGTGTAGGCATACTCAGCCAAGAGAGTTGGACTGATGATCCTCCACTTGTGCTTGGTCTTCTTGAAGTGCGGGTCAGGAAACAGGAAGAACATCTTACTCAGCTAAAGAGAGAAATCCACGAAACAAATGGGTTACAATGCAGATGAGACCTGACAGACTCAAATTCAAATGATCTCAGCATAGAAACATACACTACTCTGGAATAAATGAAGAGACCACTGCAAACTGAACGCTTCTGTTCCTTACTCAAAACCTTCATTACATTAAAAAAATCAACTACTACATTCATTATTTTAGACCAACCATGTGTCCACTTATCTGTTCCAGACAATAGCATTATAAAAACACGTTGTATCTATTTTTTGCGCATGTAAAACGAACAGTGTACTAACCTCTGCGTTCAATGATCAGTCATAAACATGTCTTTATGATGTTCCTGCCTTGATCTATTTGTCTCTGCTGTACATAGACGTAAATTGGAGAACTGAGCTTGAGGACCAGGTATGAAGAAAGTGATCATGTTGTAGGAAACCACAGTTAGCTTTTGAATGAATGATACAATTAAACGAGCCACTAGAAAAAACGACTCGAGTCACTTAAAAGATTTGTTTAAAACAAACGAATCGTTAGCAAGCTGCACATCACTATTGCTAAAGTAGTTTTTATTCGCGGCCTCTTGCTCGGAGAGGTGATAAATTAAGCTATTTTGCCATTTTCTATGGTTTCACAGGCAAAATTATGAACCCATTATCTAGCTACCTGTCTAATTATTGTCACAAAAGTAAAATGCAGGCGGCAGCATTACCACAGGTAACTTTTAAACCTATAGTCAACGAAGCTAATAGAGACAGTAGATTCAGTCTGGGAGATATATCTCGCTTTAAATATCTTTACCGTTTCGGTAAGGAAACGATTATCTTAACTACGGTGTAAGTACTACTAGACAATTGTGCCCAATTGTGAACGGATTGACTATTGAACGGCTAACATCGCTCCTTAGTACCGTACTCCTTAAAAAAGGCACAAACATTTTCTTCCCGAACTAATGCGTGAATTTCAATGTATTTTTGTCATTTTCTTATTGGGCGGACCGAAAAAAAACTTTCTATTGCATAAAACATCCCTGAGGCACCCAGGCTATTGCTGTTACAAATGTTGCTGTATGCACATTGTCTCCCAGCTCAGCGGTGCAAGAAAATTACTTCTATAGAGTTTCCATAGGCAGAGACATAGAACCGGGGAAAAGGGGTACTAATTTATACAGGGCTCTAACATGTAGAGGGGCCATCGAAAATATTTGAATCTTGAATAGAGGGGAGGGGCTCAAGACCACCTATGTACAGGGCCTTGAATTTGTTGCTACACCCCTGGCCATTGGCCTCTTGCTGGCCTCCGTGACTAATGCCTTTACTGCCAGTATAGTCAGCTTTTGAGGGTGGCCTGTTCTAGAATCATTCACAGTGGTCCCAATATGTTAATTACATTTTTCACTTTGACATTACAGACTTTTTTTATATTGATCCATGGTAAAAACTCCTGATTAAATCTATTTCAATTTCATGATGTAACACGAAATGTGGGTGAATACTTTTGAGATCCACTACATTATGAAATTAGTGTTTGTTCCTCTTTTCCCATTTTTACTGTTAATGAAAGCAAGACAAATAGGCCTATAAATATTCATTAGTATCAATCCAGTATTTCAGTGTGGTTATTCTTGAAATTATTGTACTTCTGAGGCGAGTCAATTATTTTGGCGTCAGCTGCCAGACGGCTAGGGTTATAAAGTTGGAAATACCCTCTAAATTGATTTTATGAAGACAAAGTTCCCCTCGTCTCTGCCTCTGACAAGAGGTTTCTCCTCTCTCTGCCTCTCTCACTACTTATTAGTCTGGCCGTAATATTAAAAATAGCTCAATTTTTTTATTAGTATAAATAATGTCATGTAAAGACAGAAAAATCGGGGTATAATCATGGGGGAGCGTCATTGCCCCAGGAGGTTTAGGACTAGGCTCCACTTGATGGAAGACGACTTTAATTAGTACTCTGATATACTGAGTAAAATGGGACTGGGGGGAGGCAGAAGACATATTACATACATTGGGTGCACAAACGTCTGTCAGGGGCTCACAATATTGTGTGTGCATGATTGTAAGAGCGTGTTGCTTAGTCAGCATTTTTCCGAAGCACTTAATGTTCGACATAAAACAGGCAGGTCTAAATGACCTCTTTATAGCCATAATCTATTATGTCCATGTCAAGGAGATGCTGGGATATTTATTAACACTTGGGTCAAATCGACAGGCAGCTGCATGAAGCTGTGGGGTGATTCTTCCTTTGCAACAGTCTTCAAGATTTTAGCTTTTCTTTCAGCCTCAGGCTCCCGCACTCACAATGACCTTCTCCGAGGACAGGAATACACTAGAACCTGATATAAAAGGTAACCACTGTCTCCTACCTGAAGTACTGTCTACCTTGGTAATGATAATGATTTATGTCTATGTCTACTTAAAGCCAAAAAAAACAGCAGTTTTATAATTTCTTTCCAAGGTAGTTGCAGTCTGAGAATGCAGTCCTGGATCAAACATAACACACCAAGCAGCAGTTTAAATCAATATACTGTAATTTCAAATATGGTTCAGAATGTGTGTTTGAAAATCCACTTTCCTAAAAACTGGATATAATTTGACTGAAGTAACCCAGCCCTGGTACTGAGTTACTTGCTAAGAGGGTGCTTGTTTTATCGCATTAATGGGGTTCAATTAAAAACATAAATCTGTCACTATTACTCTTACATACTGATTTGTGCATAGTATAATGCACTACTGATATGACGCCTGACATGTGGTTACTGGCACGGTGTCAGCTTGGTTGAGTAATCCCGAATTTGCCAAACTAGGAATTAATTATAAGCTAAAATCTCTGGGTGGTGACATTAGGTTTGGAAATAATTACCTATTGTTACTATAAGGCGAAAGAACAAAGCTGCTGTATTGGTACCCATAATTTTTCTCTTATGATTAAATCCATTTGTATTGGCACAAGGGTCTAAACTAACTTTTTGTGATCATGGCATTGTTTTTAAATGTATTAGGGTACATTATGATAAGGTTATTATGATACGTATTAAAAAGCTGAGTAATAGAATAGTGTCTGTTGTTACTTTATACAGTACAAGAGGTTAACGACCATTTGAGACAAGATCGCTTTCTAACTCAAAATGCTGGCTGAGATCTGACTTAAAAACACAAAATACCCAAACCTATGCATCACTACAAACAGTTCCACTGTAATAAGGTCTTAGCAGCTGGTAATAGGCCCAGTACATTTTCATTGAATATTGTCAATGCTTGAATGATTGCTGATGTTACTTTAAGATTAATATTTACAAACTTGAAGTACGTGATAACAGTGGTACAAGATCATTAGTTGTTTCACATGAGACACAGCTGTGTGAGCATACATTGACATTATTCAATTTAATTTACTGTACTGATGTTGGTCAGTCTGAGTGGACAGAGGAAGAAAACAGCCTCCGCTGTCCAACTCCCCACCCCTTTCTTGAAACTGAACAAAATGAATGGAACACAGCTGAGTCGGACACAAACCACCCAGAATCTTAAATTGTACCGCATTATTTCTGCCACATACACAAATATATGACCCCCACACCCACAACCAGAGAGGACACACTTTTCTGGCACTGAAACTGGCTGACTTGTCTTCACTGATGATGTAACTAGGGATGGACAGATAAAATGACACTTTAACAAAATTGGCCAATGTCAATACAAATGTTTTGCCATTTCTGTACCTATGTACCCTGGCATGAATTACCAATATTGCTTCTGATTATGCTTCAAATTTAAACAAATGCAAATCTAATTATCCAAAAGCTTTTTTATTTTTAAAAGGCTCAATGAAGAGAAAAAAATTGAAAGTAGATGATAAAATACACATAATATTTCTGAAATTGTACATTACATAATGTCTGGATATAAATGTAATAAATAATGTATTAGGATTTTCAACAAAACTGCAATAGATAAGAAAAAATTACCTCAAAACCTATACAAGAATGGGATCTGGAAATATCTGCATGACACTACATTATAGTGTGACACTTTCTGCATGACAAGCAGATTGGATGGCTTTTCGGATGAACATAAACATTAACGTAAAGATCATTGGTGACAAAATTAACACCGTCTTTGGCCAGTTAACAAACAAATGTAGAAAATCAAGTGCTTTATTATTTTGAGATGCTTGAGTCTACAAACAAATATTTCCAATACTAGAAAGAAGTGTTTTGTGACAGACAGACATTCTCTGGTTCACCATCATCATCAACATTTCAAGAGTATTTTTCAAAAACATGCTAAAATAAATAGAAAAAAAATTCAAAATCAATCAAGTACCTGTCCCTTGGAGAAGAAATTTGGCAGGTACTTCATGGCATTGCTTCTTAAGCAGGCGATGTTCTGGTAACTGCCCTTCTCTGCAGCACGTAAGGACCGGATACGGTCCTGGACATAATCAGACACTTTGACACGGATCTCCAGGCCAAGGATAAGTTGGTTGGGGAACAGCGGGGATAACTCCACTAAAAGGCAAAGAAAAAATTTTAAAAGGCCAACAAATGGCAGTGGGAAGAGCACAGAGACCAGAAATGTCCTGATGCCTATGGAAAAGGAGACTACACCAAATGTAAAACAAGAAACCAGGCCAGCCTAGTTCAGCCGGCCCACAATAGAAAGTGTTGCCCTTTCGAGATTCAGATTCGAACCCGGGTCGCCCATGAAGAAGGCTGTGTCATTAACCACTATAGAACAGAGCTATACATTTCATGGGTGTCTGTATAGCCTCTTGTGTTTACCCTGAACAAATCCTCATTTGCCACTGGCTGTTTCAACAGCTAATTGGCCATTCGTGAATTATAAGGATACAGTAATACTGGCCAACGTTTCTTACTAAGTTTACTTCCACCACAAATAGCATCTATGAACTGTATTGCTGTTTTAACAGCTTATTAACCAGTAATAGGCTTACCAGTATCTACTATCTTCCTAGGAATATTCATAAGATTTGAGCAATTGCTAGTGAGACTGAAGATGAACTTTTCCATGCCAGAAAAACTTGCAATATAACCATATACCGTTTTAGTTAAGGCTTACTATAACGTAAATACTGTATGTTGTAGCCAGCAAAGTATTTGTCTATACGGAATAATTCATAATGCGTACTTTGCTTTGCTTGTGAGGAGAGCCGAACACGGAACCTATTGTTTGAAGGTCCGCTTCGCTAACCACACCACTATTTAATAAGAGGTACAGTCATTCAATCACTCAGTCAGTAAGAAACATTCGCTCTTACTGAGCGAAAAGGGTAGAGAATTTTCAGGAATGAATGACCGTGACATACCGAGAAGTCCCCCATATCCACAGCCGATGTCTGCAAACTCCACTTGTACAGGCCCTTTGGCAAATTTCTGGTCAAGGAAGAACTCTGGGTAAAGTTGGGACCAGTCCATATCCTCAGGACAGACGGGGCTGAAGAGAAGGCATGGTAAAAGATGTGGAAGTGAGTATGAAATCAACAGAAGACCAACACTGAAGTGATGACATATACGAAATGACCAGTGCCATACTTTCACTATGGTAAAAAATTTATGTAAAACAAATAACTACATGCCATTATTTTTGTATTATGCCACATTAGTAGTCTTGACAATTTCAGACAAAATAATTGTAGAATGTCAGGGGAATTTAACATAAAGTTGTGATGCTGTGTAAAATGCTAATTTAAACAGAATGCAATGATGTGCAAATTATTTATTCCTATATATAACTGAAAATAGTACAAATAAAACATATCAATGCTGAAACTGAAAAAAGTTTCAGGAAAAAGGGGCATGTTATAGCGCTGTGTTGCATCACCTCTTCTTCTAACAATACTTTTTAAGCGTTTGGGAACTGAGGAGACCAACTGCTGTAGTTTTGAAAGTGAAATGTTTCCTCATTCTTACTTGAAATTTCAGCTGCTCAACAGTTCAGGGTCGCCTTTGTTGTGTTTTTCGTTTCATAATGCGCTAAATATTTTCAATGGGTGACAGGTGTGGACTGCAGGCACCCGGACTCTTTTACAACGGAACCATGCTGTTGAATATGTGCAGAATGTGGTTTGGCATTGTCTTGCTGAAATAAGTACGGCTTTCCCTGAAAAATATGTTGTCTGGATGGCAGCTAATGTTGCTCCAAAACCGGCATATACTATTCAGCACTCATGGTGCCTTCACAGACACACAAGTCACCCATGCCATGTGCAGTAATCCACCCCTGATTCCATCACGGATGCTGTCTTTTGAACTGTGTGCTGATAACAAGCCAGGTGATAACAAGCCTCTTTAGTCCGGAGGACGCGACATTCATGATTCCCAAACATTATTTCATTTTGATTAGTCAGACCACGGGGTCCTTTTTCACTTTGTCTCAGTCCACCTTAAATGGGCTTGAGTCCAGGGAAGTTGGCAGTGTTTCTGGATCTTGTTTACCTGTGATTTCGTCTTTGCATGGTAGAGTTAACATACATTTGTGGATGCAGTGACATAGTGTGTTCACCCAACAATGGTTTTCAGAAGTTTTCTTGAACCCATGCAGTGATTTCCACTACAGAATCCTGTCTGTTTTTAATGCAGTGCTCCCTGTGGGCTTGAAGATCATAGCCATCCAATATTGGTTTTCTGCCTTACAGATATCTCAGGATTCTCTGAATCTTTTAATGATATTATGTACAGCATATGAGATCCTCAAACGCTTTGCAGTTTTACTCTGAAAAACATTCGTAAAATGTCACACTATTTGCCCTTGCAGTTAATTCTGAAAGATCTTTTTATACCCAATCATGTTAATGAAATGTTGTTAATTAATCTAATTAGTTGTGAGACGTTCCACCATGTTGTTTTTAGCATTACTCAACTTTTCCAGTATTTTTTCGCCCGGTCCCAGCTTTTTTCAAACATGTTGCTGGCATCAAATTCAAAGTTGGCATAGGCTATATTTTTTAAGAAACGTTAACATTTCTAATTTTTTACCTTTAATATGTTGTCTTTGCACTACTTTCTATTACATATGGGGTTTAAATGATTTGTACATCATTGCATTCTGTTTTTATTTCCATTTTGTTCAGCATCCCAACTGTTTTGGAAATGGGCTTGAATATTTTAAGACTAAAATAACATATTTTAAGAATTAATCTATATCTAGAATGTGCCAAAATGAACAACTGATGAGGTTCTCATTCAAATGTTGTCTGCTGCATTTTGTACAGCCTTGTTTGAAAGTCTGTAGCTCTGTCAAAGTTGCCGCTGACCTCTTGCTATCTTATCTGATCAGTCTCTTACTTGCTTAGCATTCCAGTTAAGAGGGACACCCTGATCTAGACAGGGTATTGGAAGTGCCACACATCTTCCACTTAATCTATGGTGCATTGAATGTGCTTCAAAAGAGATGTGTCCTTTGACAACTTTGTCCCTTAGTTCTTTTGAAAGCTTCTTGGTGCTCATAGTTGAGCGTTTGCTTCATGATTCACTGCCCAGAAAAGGTAACCTACAGAAACTGCTGAATTGATCCTAAAATCATGTGAATCAGTAGAATGTAACACAGGAAGTAGCCAATTAACTTAGTGTGTGGTTTTGAAGGTGATTGGTTGCAATCTTAAATTAGGATAAATATTATAAGAGGTTGTGACTTTTGTGACCCAATAATGATATTCCTGTTTTGCAATTTTAATACACAGGAAATTGTCCCCCCCAATATAATGAATTCATTTTAATAGTCTGGAGTATGGTGTGTAGATAAGTGTACTTAAAAAAATAATAATGATATTCTACTTATAACATGCTTGGTATGTTTTATATGTGCTAAGTACAATTGTTTGACATAACGCTTACAGAACAGTTGTCACAGATAGGGTTATTATAGATTCTAATGATTTTCTTTAAGAGTTGATTTTAAATGTAAACTCACTGTAAACCTCATGCCTTTCCAAGTGACAATATTTTCTCGAAAAATGACTTTGCTGCTACGAATTACTTATTTCATTAGCTATAAAAGCTAGTGACCACCTGCTTCAGCAGCTGACCTGTTGAGCAACTCAGATTTCCAATAGCCAGCCAGGTTTTTGACCAAGTCCTCTACTGTAATTTTTTTGTAGCCTAACAGTCTTCTGCAACACCAAATGTAATTACTGCCACTCACAGGTTAGCTGATCAAGTAGCAGTAAGGGTTGGATAGTAATGGATTACATGCAGGGCCTAAAATGAACATATGACAAATGTGGTTTAATTTTGCCATTGTAAAGTATAATGTTTATGACACCAGTCACACTGAAGGGTGGCACACAAAGATCCATAGAGTGAAAGTGTTTTACTCGCTTTTTTGGGACAGAAATACTCTAAAGCCAAGTTCTGATTTATTGCACATGAAAAATCTACCATTACGTTTTTCTGGCATTTTGTTTAATAGCTGTACCATACACAGCCATGACAGCAATAATGTGTGCACTGCAGCTTACCTAATATTTACCGTGCCTAACTGAGTGTTTCTGGCAGTATTTATAAGGTTTGCTCACATGCTTAGTTTTAACAGGTACATTTCCTTTGTGCAGTCACCTTCCATCTGAGAAATCCCTTCCCAAAATTACCTGCTGCACACTTATACCACATTTTGATTGTCATTGGTGGTGATGCATCTGAGGCAAGGTTAGGTAACTTTCGGACATCACTTTTGGAGAACAGTATGTTTTCAAAGGAACTTGGACATTTCAGTGGGATGAACATGTGACTGTTGTTCCCCTTTAAAAATACTGATTACATTTACAATCAAATCTGATAAAACATTATCAGTATTGGTGTCATTTTGTGCAGCATCAAGACCTCTCACATGTTCTCAGAGATTGTACAGTCCTGCTGATTACCCATTAAGGGATGTTGATTGCTTCTTTTATATTCAAACTGACTGATCGAGTAGGTAAGGTCCAAAACATTTACACCTGGACTACCAGTCAATAGTGAGTCAGCTGGACATTACATTTAAGACATTTAACAGATTGTCGTATCCAGAGTGACTTAGATTAGTGAGATCATATTCACTTCTGGAATCAAACCCAAACCCTGGCATTGCAAGCACCTTTACTAATTTAGCTATGGTGTCTTGCAATAATCTACTGCTACTATTCAAGAGACCATACAGAAGCTTTGGTAGTGATAATGTTATGTTATGAACATACTATGGGATTTGACATTGATACAAGTATTACAATTCAAATAAAATATATTGAAGTTATTCCTCTCCGTTTTTTCATGGGCATTGTATAATTTCATATCCAAACAGAGAAAAATAACAAAAGATGTTGAGTATCTTCAATAGTTACATTTATAAACAGTAGCTTTCATGCAGGCAAATGTTGATTGGGGCCATCAGGACATCCTCATTCTTTCCCTTAACATAGAATTTGGATTGTTCTGGAGGACTTGATTGATTTCTTTACCACATTGATCTATGGATCCCCAAAACGGGAACACTCAGTTACAATCTTGATAGCAAAATTAAGAAACAATTGCCTAATTCTCAAACCCAAGATCTATGCTGATATGATAGTCACTGGTTGTGGTTGCACCAAATATCTGAAGTACTTCTTGAACATTTTAAAGCTAGATGTAAAAATATATGTTTTTAATAATTTGATTTAATATTTTAAAATTACTGTTAAAATTTTGAGGACTATAACTGAGCTACAAAATTCGCTGTATTTTGGGCCACATGCTGAGATCATATGCTGGGGTGTCTAACAAAATTGTTATGCAAATGTATCACAAATAGAATATCCAATGTGAATTATATAGGATCTTTAAGCTTGCATTATAGGTTGATTACTTTGATCTAGGACACTTCATTCATATATGTTTTATGTACTGGGATAAGTGGGTGGGCGGAAACACCTCTGATTCCAATGACAACAGATATGAGATTGGTTTTCATCATGATACCCTGCGGAAGACAGCCTGTCTGTCTAAAATGTGCAATTAAATTATTGCATTGGAGCATACTAGATTGGAGCTATTTATTTGGAGCTATGCTTAAGCTTACCCCTAGCCTAGGAATTTATAGGGTATGTTGTTGTATATCCATAACATTTCTTTGCACTGCATTATAAGGTAATCAAACTTAACGTAAGATATCATACAAAACTCACAGCACATACACGAAATAGGTGTGGTCTTCCACAGAGATCATGTTAAAGATGTGTCCCAAAAGACAGTTCATCATCTTTAAGAATGAATTCTATAACTTCTTTGGGAAGTATATATCAAATGTAGGCAGAATTAAGAGTTGTCCCGCAAAACACACTTTGGTAAGTACCCAACTCATCTTTTGCCCAATACAAGGTTTCCTGTGCTGTGTAATGGAAATCTGAATTGCGGCATCCCTCAGAAATCCTGTTTAGCTTTATTTCAGATACTGAAACGGTGACAACCGAGCCGGTAGGAGAAAGGTGGGCAGAAAGGAGGGTTGGTATGTTCATTCTACTTATGCACAGCAGCTGGTTTACGAGAAACGTGTTCTTTATTTCTGAAACCAGTGCCATAATTGAAACGTGAAGTTGAGGTTAGGTTTGACATACAGCAGCTACATATGACAGTAGCAGAAACGTAGCCAAAAAGACTTACTATTCAAACGTGTGGTCTGCCATTGGATTCGAGTGGGCTCGTTGTCTGTAATATCGTTTCTGAGGCATCAACACACTCATCTTTCATCAACTGAAGTGATCAGAGATTTGCTTGAAATTTGAAAATGAGTTGCAACTATCAACAACTGATAAATTATCAACACACACGAAACACGTTGTTCTCAGTCGCTTACGTTTAACGTCACCAGACAAGGACAACGATTCCAGATTCAGGATTCTGATTGGTTGTAAATATTATCCAATGATACTGCCATAATATCCGATAATACTGCCAATCCGCTCCGGTCTCTCTGAAAACCCCGCATTTCGACAGGGTTCGCTGGTTAGTGACACATTATCTTGTAGAGGTTTTTACCAGAGGCTAGCTCTGTGGATAAGGAGCGATGGTGAGTTACTCGAATATCTACAGATGTAGCGATTTGTCCAGCCTTGATATCGTATCAACTTAACATGTTTGCTCAAGTATCTATCAATATTAAAGAAGTGTGACTACTTGTTAACGGTTAACGCCGTCATGATCTACCCAGTCCCCGTATAAACGGTAGCTAGCTACTTTACGGTTAGAAATTGGACATGAATCTGGATGGATTGCCATCCCAGAGCGTATACGGTTCTCTTACTCAATGCAGTTGGAATAATATTGGCAGTCTTTCTCACCAATGGTTGAAGTGTGGAGGTTTTACGCAGACGTGTTGTACACAGTTGCTATTCATTTTCGATTGATTGCATATAGTCTCTGTACGCAACCTGGTCACTTATTCATGCACATTTGCAGCGTTCTTAAAATATGATTATTTCGTATTATGTTTTAACAGTGTTCGTAACATATTATACGTTGTTATAGCGTTTGTAAGATATGTTATTTTATCTTTTAGCCAATTCGTAATGTATTATACATTTAAGTTTCATAACAATGCGCTACCAAACGTAACTTAACATCATACGAAATAGGGTGTTATGGCTTGATGTAAAATAGTCTACGTATTCCCCTGAGACCATGTTCCAACACCGAAAAAACTCCAACGTTGTAGGGCCTATACATTTTTTTCCAATAATGAATACATTCTTCCCTGCCTCTCTGCCAGTTATGTTGAAGTTGGACAAAAGGTGTGAAATTCTTATTGATGTCTGTCATTTTTTTGTCTCAGTACTCCAACACATTGGATTTGAAATTAAACAATGAGGTTACATTTTAGACAGTCAGCTTTAATTTGATGGTTTTTACATACATATACCATAAAATGTGTAAGAATTACAAACCTTTGGCCCAAAAGTAATTGAATAAAATTAACATAATGTTAATCCTTAGCATTCTACGACTGCCTGAACTCTGCGATCCGTAGACATCACTAGAAACTAAGTGTCTTCCCAAGGGATGCCCAGGCCTGTACTGCAGCAATCTTCAGTCCCTGGGCACTTTTTGCCTTCAGTCTTGTCTTCAGCAAGGAAAACACATGCTCAATTGGATTCAGGTCAGGTGAATGACCTGGCCGGTCAAGACTATTACACTTGGCCCTGAAAATCTCCTTGGCTCGTTTACCATTTGGTTGTATCTGAGCAGATAAGATGTTTCAGAATTCCACATACTTCTTCCATCAGTTTCATCAATGTAACTCATCACTCAGTTTCAGTGGCACCCCTTCCACCTTATTTTAGAGATATATTGGTATGACAGTTTGTTTTCCATGCTATCACTCTGGTACAGATATTAATATCTGACTAATCTGTCCAGAATGTCTTTTTCCAGAACTTGGCCTTTTAGGCCATCCAGTTCTAGAGGCTAGGTAATGGTTTTGCACCTTGCAGTCCATTCTTCTGCAAATAGTTCTGTCTGACATTCATGCTTACCTTCTGGAGAATGTTCCTGATCAATCAGACAGGTCTTTGTAGTTTTTTCTTCATTGTTTTTAGAATTCTTTGTTCATCTGCTTTAGAGATCTTCTTTGGTTCAGCAGGTCATTGGCCATTGGTGACCTAGACATTGTTTTTTTTAACGAAACAGTCGATTTTGCATGCAAATTCTAAACCAGTGGGCTGGAGTACACCGCCAAAAAACCCAAACTTGTCTCATTGTCTACATAAATGACTGCACTGTTAATCATTATTAGATGATAGTTAACACAGACATTAGCTGTGGTAAATTAGCAACATTCCATAGCCATGGTATGTTGACCATATATCCCAACCCCCCAGGCATCTTATGGCTATTATGAACTGGTTACCAAGGCAATTAGAACAGTTTGTGTCCTTGTGCAGTGGCCCTCAGTAACTAATTATTTGCCACGCAGAGATAAACAAGACTATGCTCAACACTTCAAGCCATTTCCCTCAATGCCTCCCAAACCATGCTCATCTTCTTACATCCTGATAGATATACTGCTACTCCTGCAACTGCAACTTTGTCTGTAAATGTGTACTTGAATTGCCATTTTCTCATGTTTAGAATATACCCTTTACAGGTCATATCCCTTTATCTCTTTCTCACCACCCATTCAAAGTAAATGTCAAATGTACATAAGTTTAGTGTGTTCTGTCCTTATAGGTTGTCTACAACTAACAGCACCATTACAACAAGTACAGTTCAGTGTACGTGTATATGTATTTAGTGAAAAATTGTGATTTAGAAATCTTTTTGCGAACATTCAATGTTTGGGTCAACCGGTTTATATGTTTATTGGCACCGGTCGAGGACCAATGTCTGTTTGAGCATTACTTTATTTGACTTGTTCAATGTTATGGATATGTTTAAAGGAATGTAGAGTGCTCTCCAGAATAATGGACACTCTTGGTGAATATGAACAAACAAATAATATAAAAAATATTTTTGTACATCTGCTTCAAGTTGATCAATGGATAAAAAAAAATCTTAATCAAGAATGACATTTTCTCACAATTGCATCACAATTATTGGCACCAATAGAAATTATTACCCAAATACAGAAGAAGTATCTTCCCATTGTTTATATATTATGAGGTTAATCTGAGTCAGAGACTCTTCAGAAGGCCTTGGGAACTCAGGCAAGTGCCCAGAGATTACTGTAAGACCAACATCTGTCTGCCTCTGCTAAGAGGCTAAAACAGGGTTGTTTTAGCATTTTCCTTGGATATTCAGCTTTTTTTTACACTGACTACAGAATAAACCTTTTCCAATGGCCATTCCACAATCACCTGACAAATCCCATTTGAAAACCAATGAGCTGAAGATGGGAGTCCAGAAGCAAAGACAAAGAACTCTGAGGATAGATTGAGGGTCTCAGATCCCTTGCCATGTGTTTTTCTCTTACCTCATCTATTGGTGAAGACTCTGTTATCTTGGCAGAAGAGGGTGCAAAAAGTATTAATTGCAGTGGTGCCAGTAATTGTGATACATTTTTGAGGATAATATTTATTTATCAGGAATACATTTTTTATTTGAAAATATTACCTCAAAGAAGTAGCTTTCTCTCATATTTTGGGTTTTAGGATTACGCTGTCCAACATTTACAAAATCTTTCATAGCCTTTTATGTTAATCTTTACCAAGGGTGCCAATAATTCTGGAGGACACTGTAATTTACGTGTGTCAGCATTTTATGGGTCACAATGAAATTAACAGACTATACATTCTTATTGCTGCACACTATTCAAAGGATGTCACTGTTTTATATTGGTTTTTTACTGCCCTCTGATGGTCTACTGCATATTGACTGAATTGGCTTATGGACACAATTTGAAACCAACATAAACAGTGACCGTGTACGTTTTAAAATGACCATGTCGGTCTAGCGTAGTGCTCTCCTGCATTCTGCTGACTAATAGACTCCAGAAATTACTATGGTAATTGAGAGGTTCACAAAACTTCACCATTTATATGAAAAGCCATAATCCACCATTCAGCAAATTAGTTTTTACCCTAACCCTTTGCTGATGGGGTTGATTTAACAGTTGATGGATAACAGTTGATGGATGCTACATTTGACATTTTTGTCCAAACCAGATCAACAAGAGTTAGTGCATTAATCCACAAAAATCAATACGTTTAAAGTGCTTAAGATAAAATGAAATAAACAAACAATAATATTTGCTTCTATAAATTAAAACAATATAAAATTAATTCATATGGTTCTGTAGACTAATGCAAATCACTGATAAAATTGTTATGTTAACGTTACTAACTCCTAGGTACCCATTTCCCAACCTCACAAAGTAAATGAGGGAACAATTAAATATTGATGGAAAATATGGTGTACAGTAAAGCTGTGATGTCATACAGGGGTTCACTATGACATACAAGGTTCTTTATTGCAGAAGATAAATTGTAAATCTGGAATCTCATTCATTCATTTGTGCCAGGTATATCTCTTTCTTATTGTTGTTGTTGCTCATATTCTTTAGGCAGTTCTCAGTTTGCTTTCTGTCACAGAGACAGTTCAGGTGTTACTGTAGGTACAGTTACTCTGTCACAGACACCATAAACTAACATAGCAGGCATGAAAGAAACGGCCTGAGAGCAGTCCTCACTTTCTGTTTTCAGGCAACAAGAAGTTAAGTTTAAGATGCATGTATCCCTGAAAACCGGATGTTTCTGGTTCCTAACAACGGCACTAAGATGTAGATACCGTGACAAGAGAAAGAGCACGTTCTGGAGATACTGTGATATGGGATGTGATGAATTTAAGGGAAAAATATATGGGTCAACATAGGTGGTATTGGTTTGGGGGGCAGGTATATTCCCTATTAAATTTTCATCTACATATCCCGATTATAAAATAATAACAATACTTTAAATTATTTTTCTTTAAAAAACAATAATTGAAATAATGACAATGCTTTGTATAATTTAGCTGGAGAAACAAAGCCAACCATTTAAAAAAACATTTATAACGTTTGTCTTTTAAACCGTTTTTGTACTACAGTCTGTGTCTGTAAAGTCAGCAACACTTTAACTATGTTGGTGTCTCTCCACTTGTGTCTAAGAGTAGGGCTACTAGGAGGTCCCTCCCCGTGTCTCATAGGGTTGGGCTAATAGGAGGTCCCTCCCCTTGTCTCATAGGGTTGGGCTAATAGGAGGTCCCTCCCCTTGTCTCATAGGGTTGGGCTAATAGGAGGTCCCTCCCCTTGTCTCATAGGGTTGGGCTGCCTGGAGGTCCCTCCCCTTGTCTCATAGGTTTGGGCTACCAGGAGGTCCCTCCCCTTGTCTCATAGGGTAGGGCTATCAGGAGGTCCCTCCCCTTGTCTCATAGGGTAGGGCTATCAGGAGGTCCCTCCCCTTGTCTCATAGGGTAGGGCTATCAGGAGGTCCCTCCCCTTGTCTCATAGGGTAGGGCTATCAGGATGTCTGCGTCCACGCCCTTGTGTTTGTTTGCTCTCACTGCACTTCACGTTGGGCTTAGGGAGACACTCATTGTGGGGGGATGAAGCCGGGACCAAAGTGTGGTAGTCATTTGTGTTTTGGAAGTTTGGGGAATTGTTGGGTGATCTCTGCTGTTGGCCCTGTCCTCCCGGTCTCTCCTGCACCCCTCCCCCCACATGGTCCGGTCTCATACGGTGGTGACCCTCATGACCACCTCTCGGCTGGCTGTGGTTCTGTTGGCCCTGTCCTCCCGGTCTCTCCTGCACCCCTCCCCCCACATGGTCCGGTCTCATACGGTGGTGACCCTCATGACCACCTCTCGGCTGGCTGTGGTGCTGTTGCGCGAGTCACTGGGCCTCAAATGGCTGAGAATGTGCAGGATGGTATAGCCACAGTGGTGATTCAGAATAGTCCTAACTCGCTGGCCTGTCCGTGCCCCCCTGTCCACCCCCGCAGCGCCGAGGGGGGGGTTTCGACCTCCTCGCGCCCAGCCTTTGCCACTGGCGCTGATGGGGTCGCCCAAGTCCTTGGCTTTCTCGTAGTTCAGTACCTTCCACTGCTGATTCACCGCCTGCCAGCGTTTAAAGATCCGGTATACAGACGATCCTTCATGGATTATAAGGCCTGGGGGGTTGTAGTGGAGAGAGTGACAGACATGGCGAATAAGAAGGGACAAGTATGAAAGTGAGAGAAGCAAGTTTGATACAAGTGCTGAGTCAAAAATTCAGGAAAGGTGGGGAGAGAAGAGAGACATGCATAAACACACTTCAGAAACGCCAACTCAAGGTTGAATCTAAAAGATGATGATGTAATACTCCTGAGAAGTGCTTGCATGCATTATACTACACCGATCAGCCATAACGTTATGAACACTGACAGGTGTAGTGAATAACACTGACAATCTCATTATCATGGCACCTGTCAGTGGGTGGGATATATTAGACATCAGGTGAAAATCTCATCCTTCCGCTTTCCCCAAGGAAAAATGGGCAAGCGTAAGGATCTGAGCAACTTTGACAAGGGTCAAACTGTGATGGCTAGACAACTGGGTCAGAGCATCTCCAAAACTGCAGCCCTTGTGGTGTGTTCCCGGTCTGCAGTGGTCAGTACCAATCAAGCGGTCCAAGAAAGGAAAAGCGGTGAACCGGCGACAGGGTCCTGGGCGGCCAAGGCTCACTGATGTATGTGGGGAGCGAAGGATGTCTGATCCAATAGATAAGCTACTCTAGATCAAATTGTTAAAAAAGTTAATTAAGGTACTGATAGAAAGCTGTCAGAACACACCGGGCATTGCATTCTGTTGCGTATGGGTCTGCATAACTGCAGACCAGTCAGGATGCCCATGCTGACCCCTGTCCACTGCCAAACACGCCTACAATGGGCACATGAGCATCAGAACTGGACCACGGAGCACTGGAAGAAGCTGGCCTGGTCTGATGAATCACGTTTTCTCTTACACCACGTGCATGGCTTAGTGCGTGTGCATTGCTTACTTGGAGAACACATGGCACCAGGAAGCACTGTGGGAAGAAGGCAAGCCAGTGGAGGCAGTGCGATGCTTTGGGCAACGTTCTGCTGGGACACCTTGGGTCCTGCCATTCATATGGATGTTACTTTGATTCGTACCGCCTACCTAAGCGTTGTTGCGGACCATGTGCACCCATTCATGGCAATGGTATTCCCTGATGGCCTCTTACAGCAGGATAATGCGTCCTGCCTACAAAGCTGGTTCAGGAATGGTTTGAGGAACACAACAATGAGTTCAAGGTGTTGACTTGGCCTCCAAATTACCCAGATCTCAATCCAGTCAAGCATCTGTGGGATGTGCTGGACAAACATGTCCTATCTACTGTATGGAGGCCCCAACTCGTAACTTACAGGACTTAAAGGATCTGCTGTTAACATTTTGGTGCCAGATACCACAACACACCTTCAGAGGAGGTCAAGTGGAGTCCATGCTTTGACAGGTCAGGCCCGTTTTGGTGGCAAAAGGGGGACCAACACAATGTTAGGCATAATGTTATGGCTGATCCATGTGTACGTGTATATATATTTATTATGTGTGTGTGTGTACATACAAAGAAATTTTTATGATTTATTGGAGGAAAACTGTTGAAAGATTTTTCTGAGAGCAGAAGGTCGTCTTCGAAAAACCACTGCTGCCTTATATGTTCTGTGGAGGAAGTGGACCACCCAAGGCCACTGCATGTTTTTTAAAGACCAGTACACACCCACGCCATTCTGTTGTCAGGAAACACCCACAGACCAGCTGCTTAATAACATACTTAAAATGTTTTTGAAAAGGACAACAATCTTCATATAGAAAGTAATTATTGTAAATGTTTTACAATTGTTGAGAAACTTCAAACATTTAAACAGTCTGGATGTACAAGGCTTTACAGTTTCAAAAGAAACACCTAGACTACAGTGGGGAGAACAAGTATCTGATACACTGCTGATTTTGCAGGTTTTCTTACTTACAAAGCATGTAGAGGTCTGTAATTTTTATTATAGGTACACCTCAACTGTGAGACAGAATCTAAAACAAAAACCCCGAAAATCACATTGTATGATTTGTAAATAAATTATTAGCATTTTATTGCATGACATAAGTATTTGATACATCAGAAAAGCAGAACTTAATATTTGGTATAGAAACCTTTGTTTGCAATTACAGAGATCATACGTTTCCTGTAGTTCTTGACCAGGTTTGCACACTGCAGCAGGGATTTTGACCCACTCCTCCATACATACCTTCCCCAGATCCTTTAGGTTTCCGGGCTGTCGCTGGGCAATACGGACTTTTGGCTAGGCCACTCCAGGACCTTGACATGCTTCTTACGGAGCCACTCCTTGGTTGCCCTGGCTGTGTGTTTCGTGTCGTTGTCATTCTGGAAGACCCAGCCATGACACATCTTCAATGCTCTAACTCAGGGAAGGAGGTTGTTGGCCAAGATCTCGCAATACATGACCCCATCCATCCTCCCCTCAATACGGTGCAGTTGTCCTGTCCCCTTTGCAGAAAATTATCCCCAAAGAATGATGTTTCCACCTCCATGCTTTACGGTTGGGATGGTGTTCTTGGGGTGGTACTCATCTTTCTTCTTCCTCCAAACCCGGCGAGTGGAGTTTAGACCAAAAAGCTATTTCTGTCTCATCAGACCACATGACCTTCTCCCATTCCTCCTCTGGATCATCCAGATGGTCATTGGCAAACTTCAGACGGGCCTGGACATGCGCTGGCTTGAGCAGGGGGACCTTGCGTGCGCTGTAGGATTTTAATCCATGACGGCGTAGTGTTTTACTTATGGTTTTCTTTGAGACTGTAGTCCCTGCTCTCTTCAGGTCATTGACCAGGTCCTGTTGTGTAGTTCTGGGCTAATCCCTCACCTTGCTCATGATCATTGATGCCCCACAAGGTGAGATCTTGCATGGAGACCTAGACCGAGGGAGATTGACCGTCATCTTAAACCATTTTCTAATAATTGTGCCAACAGTTGTTGCCTTCTCACCATTTTCCTATAGCCCATCCCAGCCTTGTGCAGGTCTACAATTGTATCCCTGATGTCCTTACACAGCTCTCTGGTCTTGGCCATTGTGAAGTGGTTGGAGTCTGTTTGAGTGTGTGGACAGGTGTCCTTTATACAGGTAACAAGTTCAAACAGTTTCAGTTAATACAGGTAATGAGTGGAGGGCTTCTTAAAGAAAAATGAAAAGGTCTGTGAGAGCAGGTATTCTTACTGATTGGTAGGTGATCAACTACTTATGTCATGCAATAAAATGGAAATTAATTATTTAAAAATCATACAATGTGATTTTCTGGATTTTTGTTTTAGATTCGGTCTCTCACAGTTGAAGTGCACCTATGGTACAAATTACAGACCTCTACATGCTTTGAAAGTATGAAAACTTGCTAAATCAGCAGTGTATCAAATACTTGTTCTCCCCACTGTATTGCCTTGATAAGTCTGCATTTTAGGTTGTAGAGTCTGCAATGCCTCAACCACCAGCTTGCAGGTATTGTCCTTTATTTTCATATACTACTCTACAAATACTTCAATAACAAATGTGCATTCATATCGCTGGAAGTATATAGGCAAGATCTACATCAGGGTGCCTTGCTTACCTATACACACTATGTCCATGAAGCCATACATTCCATAGCAGATCTGGAACAGCAGGTCCTGGCGTTGCCACTTGGCTGATGGACTGAGCGACGACCACACCAGCCAAGAGATGCTGGCGATGAGGAACAGAGAACCCAGGATAATGGCTGCTATCTGCACCTTCTCTATCACAGTCAGAGAGATCGCTTGCCACTAGAAAGGGAGGAGGGACAGACGGATGGGGGAGAGACAGGGGTAGAGGGGGAGTAGTGAGCAGGAGATTTTGGAAGGAGAATAAGGAGTGGATAGACAGGGGGGGTTAGAGAGGGGTGGGGATAGATCATTGCTTGTGTCTTGACTGATGTCATGCAGGCACGGGCTGGAAAACATGATTTTACAATGGAATGGGATGTAATCGACATTCACAGAAGACCTTGATATTGGTAGGGAACATTTGTTTTGTTTGGCGTGCCTGCCTGCATACCCTCGCCAGATGCCGTACCTGTAGTGGGTTTTTGGTGCTAATGGCCAGGACCTGGTACTTGAAGTAGCAGAGCTCACAGCTCCAGGAGCCTCTCTCGCTGATCCAGCGGATGAGGCAGGGCTGGTGGGTACAGCGGACGGAGCCATCACAGCGACACGGGCTCAGCAGTTCCCCCTGCCGGAGAAAGAGGAAACAGAAACACACGTGACAATTGTTCAGTCTAAATGAATGACAGCTTCTACATTATTTCTTATCTGGACAAGCACTAAAATAATTCAGCTACATGTGATTATATTGATCACAGATGTCCAACTGATACCACAGAGGGCCTAGTGTATGCCGGTTTATAGCTTTTCCTTTTAATTCATGCCCAATTGAGACCTAGACCACCAAGTGAGGGGAGATCCTAACCAAATGGGTGACCTAATTAATCAATCAAGTACTCGGTAAGAGCAAACACCTGCAGATACAACCCTCTGTGGAACCGGTTTGGCACATGGAATGGAGATGATTTATAGATGGGTGAGTTGTGACTGTGTTGCATCAAAATCCTTCAGACTCAGAGGCCAGTCACTAAGAACTAAATGGTTGCTGACGCTGACAGATGTTCAAAACCTTTCTGTTCCCTTTCAGTCAGTCACTAAGTACAACACTAGTAGGGGAGCGTTTACACCCACACAGAAATACAATCATGCCTTAAGGCCAAACAGATGTTGACAGCTGGGAGTCTCACCTCCCATTACTGTCAGAATCCAGCGCAAAACCTGCACCCGCTGTTATTCCCACCACCCAACATGGTCAAGTGAAAAAAAGGTTTTTGTCTCAGGCGTTGCCACTTGCTTTTTACTTTGGTTGTGTTGTAGGTTCTCTTTTCTTCTGTGAGGACTGGACCCTTGGTTGATTGAGTGTTAGGCGGTAAACAAATTGATAAAGGCCGCCCAGCTGGCCGAGGCTGTGGTAAGATGTTATCTTCAGGCGGTGCTGATAATGGTAAATTGTGTGGTGGAATTGAACGGATGTCAAATTCACAGAAGGCGCATATACAACATGTATCTTGCCGACTGACAAGCAAACTATCTGCACACATCAGTACTGGACAGAAACAAGTGATTTTTAGAATCTCTTCAAGGAGTGCTGAGGCTGCGCAGCACCTCCTAAACATGCCTCAGATGTCCATCCCCTCCAGACACTACTGGCCCTTGTGAGAAAAGCTCCTGGGGTTACAGACGGACGGGTGCGTGTCTCAGCTAGGTGCGGTGAGTTGTTTTCCACGCACAAGCTCCTCCCATCCAGTTGTCTAGCCATGGGGGGTTTGGAGACCTCCCCCAGGGGTGAATTGTTTCAGTCTTTTCCCATCTGTCTTCAGCCCCAGCTGGTCATGCTCTGCCAGGTTCCAATCTGCCTTCCACCTCCCGTGGGCCTGCTGTCACCGTCGCCTAGGCAAGCAGGGGGCGTTAGAGGAGCTTGTAGCTATCGGGATGGGATGGGATGGGGAGTTGTTCTCAGGATCTTGGATGCCCAAGTGGTGCAGTCATGGAGGTGCTGCCATTTCATTGTCTTAGTTTGCCAGCAGTTCCAAAAGTGGCTTGCTGCCTTGTGAGCTCAATTTACCCAACCCCTCTCCCTCAAACAGGTCCCTGTTCCTCACATTCCTTCCGACATCGTCGCCATCCCACATATCAGCTCCATGCAGTGTGGAAGTGTTTTGAGCACAGGGATTGCCTTTATTGTCCGGATAGAACAGCCAATACCTCATGGTTGGCACCAGTGACGGGACGCTACGTCCCATTTCAGACTTACAGCATTGCAATTGTTTGCTTTGCTCCCACACGTTCAAAATGATCCTAGTTTGTCACCTGCTTCAGTCTGCCTGTTCTAACTACTGGATTACCTCCATAGCTTCCATGTGTCCATCAATCACAATAAGTTTGTCAGGTTTCGTTTCAAGGGTGTTGCCTATAAGTATCTAGTCTTTTCCTACAGGTTTTCCATGTTTCCTTGTACCTTCCAAGATAGCTGAGGGAGCTGTGGCTCCTTTACAACTATGGCAAGTGCTTGTATATCTGGGCAACTGGTTGAACACCTGCTGACAGCGTCTCACCAGTAGGTGGCAGCACACTCCAGTATGGTATTAATCTTTGTTCTACGGGTTTGAAATGAATCACGCCAGAAGTGGGTTTCCTACAGAAGCTTGTGGCTCAGGGCCAGTCATTTCTAACGTTTTGACTGGGGCATGGTGGCTTTGGTCTGGTTGTGAGACCTGGCACCTCTGCCTGGGATTTGTTCTTAGTGCTGGATGCTCTCTGTGCAGCTGCCTTTGAGCCTATGGACTACAGGGATGTTCACGAGGGCTATCAACTTGCTGTATTGAAGTTAGGGATGCAAGCTGCCAGCCGGGTTGCATGCCCACTACCAGGTTTAAAAGCCTTATCCTGGCAGATATCGGCGAGCCAATAAGGGCCCTTTTTTTTTTTTTTTACTATGTCATGCATTTGCTGATTTGATCCATACCTTCTTTAAAAATATATTTGTTACGCATCATACCAATTAGGCAGCATGGACCGCAAATATCAAACAGCTGATTGTTGAGGTGTCCTTGTGACTGTCAATAAATTGCAGGCCTTCCACTATTTCTTGGAAATATGTCTGTGGTAAAAGGTGTTGGACGAGTCAATGCCACTGTATTGTGTGTGAACTAAAACGTTATATAATCTATTGGTTTCATTGATCTCAAAATGTCAATATGTAAATGAAAAAAATTTACCTTTAGAATTGTTCTATGACTAATATTTCTACTGTAGGAAACAAATTGCTTTGTGAATATTTTAATACATTTCCAAAAGGAGTTCCACAAGAATTACTGCACTTGATGGTTGTGTTATAGATCGTGCTACTACCTATTGATATCTTGGGATTTGGTTAGATGATCTTATAAAACAAATATTACTTAGTTGGTGAAGAAGATGAAGATCAACCAAATGTTTCCAGGAACAAAGCATGTGTGTCATCTGAGTGCAGAAATAAAAAACGTAGAGGTCAATCGTATGTCTGCTCTGGACTACGGTGATGTACTTTATATGCATCAGCATCGCTACTGAAAGCTCTCAATGCAGTATATATCATGCAACATTGCTTTTTATTACTGGTGCAAACTTTAGTTCTTTTTTATTACTGAGGCACTCATCATTGTCTTCTATACGCTTGCATTTACTGGCACTCCCTGACATCTAGAAGGTACATACATTGGTTAATGTTTTAATATAATGCTCCACATTATTTTACCTCAGGCAAAGTAGCCTTAAGCTTGACGTTCTGGTGCCCATAAACAAATGTAAATATTTCATGAAGGCTATTGTTTTAATGTATGGTATTTTAATTTCTGTGTGTTTCATCAGAGCTTGAATACAGAACACAACTGGAAAAAAGATTTCTATGCACAAGTAAAGGTCTCTGAAGTGTACAATGCCAGACTTGTAAGTTCACTGACCATGCATAAAGAATTTAGTTTATATACATGCTGAACTGGATCTCAAACCTTTAGTCATATTACCTGCACTCTCTGCAATGAATGGGCTTATCTTGTACCGACACAATAGACTGAACACGTTAAAACAAGGAAAAGAGAGAACTTTTTTGGTGGGTGTTGAAATTATTTTAAGTTGAAGAAGGTTATGGTACAGTTGAAACTTTTTGAAAATTAGATGCACTGATATAAATGTAACTTCTCATGATATTATTTCAGATCTTGGAAACAATGTAAAGTAGTATGTATAAATAGATGTACCCTAGAGCCAAGCAGTTTGATTTTCAATGCATGAGTATCCTTATCTTGACACACTTGTTGAATTATGCAAGAGATTGCGATAAGAACAGTAATTAATGAATAGTCATGTCTGAGAGAGTTTTACAATTCAAAGCGTGTATACTATCTTCATCCATGAAGAACTGTTGTATTAGTTAGAATAAAAAACAAAACAAAGTTAAACAAATTTGATTGAGACTTTTTTGGTCTATTCAATGGTCAATTTGAATTCTTCTTGAAATTGAGACATACAATAGAGTACATTTGAGACCCTGAAATGAGGGGATTGTGTATGAAATTTTTTGCAATTCCTAAATGTTTCATTAGATATTTTAGTTCAACACCTCAATTGCATCTCTGTTGTTTCATTTCAAATCCATTGTGGTAGCGTACAGAGCCAAAATATGAACATTTTTGAATATTTCCGGACCAATCTGTATTACTGCAAACTACTGTAACTGCAAACAAGCACATAAAATAAAATGGAAATATTTGTAAGTTGTTTGTGACTGAGATTGTAGTGTATAGCTAAGCATGATTTGGGAGAGGATGAAATAGTTTGTCATGATTTAGACCCTAAGTTAAATGGAAATAATTGGCACAAGTTTAGACAAACATGAAAAACTAATTTGAAAACTAAAATAAAGAAAATGCTATTTTTTAAAGGGCATTTTAATCCAGGTTTGAGTAGAACTACCCTAAAAGTTACAGTTTACAGAATAACAGTTTAATGGAACAGTAAAGGCAGAGTGTGAAGATTACTGTCTGAAGAAAAGGGTCAGCTTTGAGGATCATAGTCTAATGGAACAGTAAGGGCAGGCTGTGAGGATTACAATCAAATGAACAGTAAGAGCAGGCTGTGAGGATTACAATCAAATGAACAGTAAGAGCAGACTGTGAGGATTACAGTAAATTATCAGTAAAATAAGGCTGTGAGGATTACATTCTAATTAACAGTTAGAGCCGACTGTGAGGATTACAGTCAAATTTACAATAAGAACAGGCTGTGAGGATTACATTCAAATTAACTGTAACCACAAACTGTGGGGATTACAGTCTAATTAACAGTTAATGCAGACTGTGAGGATTACAGTCTACTTAACAATAAGAACAGGCTGTGAGGATTACATTCAAATGAACTGTAACCGCAAGCTGTGGGTATTACAGTCTAATTAAGAGTAAGAGCAGACTGTGAGGATTACAGTCTACTTAACAATAATAGCAGGCTGTGATGATTACATTCTAATTAACAGTTAGGACTAGCAGTGAGGATGGTGCAAAATATAAACCATACTGTTTTATAAATGTAGTATGCATGTTATACTTATTTAGGACATTTTACAGTTTATACAATATGACATAATTTTACAGCCACACTGCAGTGGAAGCGGGGGTCTGTGTGTATTGATCATTCAAACAAAAAAACTGGAAGGTGTGTGGATAGCAAAGGTAATTAATTTTATATTCTCGATAAAACATCTAAAAAAATTGAAATACAGATTCTACCCTGCTGCATGCAGTGTCTTTAGCTATAGGTGCACCTAAAAACCTTTCAATATAATGGTAAGGTAAATTTTCTATAGTTCAAATCAAAATGGGACACCTTCATATATTCTAGATTCATTACACATAAAGTGAAATATTTCAAGTCTTTTTTGTTTCAATCTTAATGATTACGACGTACAGCACATGGAAATCAATAATCCAGCATCTGAAAATATTAGAATATAAAATATAAAGTACAGTAATGTCGACCTGAGAAGAGCTCTAATCAGCTAATTAACTCCCGGAGCCTTCAGTACACCCAGCCACAATCATGGGGAAGACCGCTGACTAGACAGTTGTCCAGAAGACACTCACTGACACCCTCCATGAGGAGAGTAAGCCACAGAAGATCATTGCTGAAAGGGTTGGCTCTTCACAAAGTGCTGTATCAAAGCATGTTCATGGAAGTTTGACAGGAAGGGAAAAGTGTGGTAGGAAAAGGTGCACAAGCAACATGGATGACTGCAACCTTGATAGGATTGTCAAGCCAAGCTGATTCAAGAACTTGGGGGAGATTCACACGGAGTGGACTGAGGCTGAAGTCAGAGCATTAAGAGCCAGCATGCACAGACGTCCAGGAAATCGGCTACAATTGTTGCATTCCTAGTGTCAAGCCGACAACACAGATGAGCTGAAGGCCACAGTCATAGCAATCTGGGCTTCCATAACACCTCAGCAGTGTAACAGGCTGATTGCCTCCATGCCACGCTGCATTGATTCAGTAATTCGTGCAAAATGAGCCACAACTAAGTATTGAGTGCATAAATTAACATACTTAGGAAACCATTGCAGGTGTTTTGAGTTAATTAGGTGATTAGAACTCTTCTCAGGGCGACATCAGTATTATACATTTTTTATCCTAATATTTCGAGATCCTGGATATTTCATTTCCACGAGCTCTAAGCTGTAATCATCAAGACTGAAACAAAAAGGGCTTAAAATGTGTCGCTTTGTGTGTCATGACATCTTCCGATTGTTAAGAGAAGTAAGCATGATGTGTCTTTCATCTGCTGCAGTAAGTTTCCTTGGCTGACCACTGCGACTACAGTCCTCTACTTGGATGGTACATCTGGAAACCCCTGTCTACCTGGGAGAGACCTTGCCGATGCAGTATCATCTAAGTCTTGTTGCTGTGCTCAGTCTTGCCACGGTGTATGAATTCTGACAGCACCTGTTTGGTGTCATTCTACCTGAATATATGCTTGCATAACCCCTGACTTTGCAAGTGTACCTAGAACATTGAATGCTTTTTTGAAAACAAGGTGGTCACACCAAGTATTGATATGATTTAGATGTTTCTTCTGTTCACTTAGCATTTTGTTAATTGATGACTGTAAACTATTATTATTAATTATTAACATGTCCATTTTGAAAGCATTCTTACTTTAGAGCATGTTTTCATACCTGCCTAAAACCTTTGCACAGTACTGTACATAATCACCCACACATACCACAAACTGTCACTGACAGTGTAGAAAGTATCCCAAATCCCTTTGTGTTATTTATTTGTACATTTGTAGTATAATCTGCCTGCTGCTTTGTTTAGGAGTTGATACACAAGCATTTCACTACATATTATATCTGCTATGCTATGTAAGGGGCGAACACAACTTCGAAACCTGAAATCAGAAAATCCTTCTCCAAACAGCAATGCTGTCCATAGCAGCATTTGCCTTTGTCTTTTCCCAGGACTGCAACTTCAAGGCCATGCACACCAAGCCTCTGTACATGGCAAAAGGCAGCCAAATATCAGCACTACCAGTCTGGTGTCCATGCGGTCTATGAGGGGCTAGTACTTCTCTGGAAAAGCCTGGTCCATATAACAATGGAAGGGAAAGCTCCCATTACATATTAGCAGCATCCTCTGGCCTCCCCATAAAAATTATTAAAGCTGCCTCATTAGACATTCTAGGGAACACATAGTCATCTTCAAACCAGGCTTCAAACCAGAACCAAATATTTCGGACAGGTTTTGACCATTGACCAGGTAATGACATGCCCGATATAGTATATAAAAGGGACTGTGGTAGATTATCATTATACCACATCTATGTACCCCGGCACTCTGAGGACAGTACCCCGGCACTTTAAGGGCAGTACCCCGGCACTCTGAGGGCAGTACCCCGGCACTCTGAGGGCAGTACCCCGGCACTCTGAGGGCAGTACCCCGGCACTCTGAGGGCTGTACCCCGGCACTCTGAGGGCAGTACCCCGGCACTCTGAGGGCAGTACCCCGGCACTTTAAGGGCTGTACCCCGGCACTTTAAGGGCTGTACCCCGGCATTTTTTATCACATTTGTGGATCATTGACTTATGACCTGAACTCGGACCTGAACTATTCTACTACATTACTAGATGTCGACTTGTGGTCTCGCTCACATTTGTGGATTGTTGACCTGTGATGTGTGAACTGTACTTGGAACATAACTGCCAAAATGGTGTGCACAAATGTAAACCAATCCACGCAAACAACTTGATCCACAAAATCACACTGGACATTTATGAAATGAAAGTGTTGACTGACAAATCTGGTTGCGTTTTACAAATCCTATTTTAGAAATACAGCTCTGGAAAAAATTAAGAAACCACTGCACCTTTTTATTCCTTTCCCAAAAAGTTTACAAGGAAGGTTTTGAGTGAAGAACAGAAGCGTTCAATTTGCAGTGGTCTCTTAATTTTTTCCGGAGTTGTATGAGTCACATGGTGTTTGTTTCTGGATAGTGACTTAAATTAGTGTTTTTTTTGGTTTCCAACTACGCATTAGTGAGTTTAATGCTGTGTATACATAAAACATGGTTTACAGTACAATCATGGATTCGCTGCTGTGTATTTACTAATCACAGTTCCCATGTGTGGGTTGTACACAGTGTATTTACAAATCATGGCTCACATTTGTGAACTGTATGCTGTTAATACAAACATTTAAGCAATTTTCTCCATAATCAACTTCAAAATGTAAACGCAGATTGTATGCAGATTTTATTTTCAATGCCGATTTTATTTGATTTCATGAATATTCAGGTGTGCCACTAATTCTGCCAACTATATCTTTGAGATAAAATAAAATTACTATACTATATAACTCAGTATTTCTGTTAATGCATAAACATTTTCTATATCTCATACCGTATTTTGGATTCTAATAATTTTTAGATGGCCCTATCTCTCTCTTTCTCTTTTTTACCCCCTTGTTCATCCCATCTTTCTCAAGTAAACTCACGTTTTTGTTAAAAAAAAAAAAATGTGTGTGTGTGTGTGTGTGTGTGTGTGTGTGTGTGTGTGTGTGTGTGTGTGTGTGTGTGTGAGAAAATGTTTTCTGTGTGCACTCAATTTTCAGATGGCCACAGGGCTGATGTAGAGGAAAAGAGGTGGAGGGGAGGATGGGTGGATGGGTGGAGGGAGCAAGGGAAGGGAGGGTGGGGTGAACGGTGAGTCAGCGCACACGACTCACCGCCTGATGATGTGGCCTGGCAATACAGAAAGCCAATGGCTTGTGCCACTTGAAACCTTCATTACACAAATCAACAAACACAAATCAAGCTTGTACGCTATTCTTTTTATGGCTACACTAATATGCTTATGTAAAATAAATTAAAACAAATTAAAATATCCACCAAGGATCTTGGTCAGGTTGTTTCACCACATCCATATTACAGACATAGACAAATATCAATTCAGCTGGTCTGTGCATATATAGGTTGAAACGGGGAACAAAAAACATACTTTCCCAATATTAGAACCGGTGCCTTTCATGTCAGGTAGATGGAGCTTATGCTACAACACCCAACTACAGTTGTCATAACAATAAATGGATTAGATGGCATGCATTCACAGGAAATGGCCTTTTGGAAAGTCCTCATTTAGTCCTTTGGAGATCTGAGTCAGACCCCACTACGCTGCCTCAGTCTACACAGGACCTATGCTGCAATTGTGCCTTGGTTAAGGTTCAGTGTGTTTCATTAATATTTTGTCATGTCTTATCAGGAGTCTTTTTGACCTTAGGTATGAGCTCTCTCTTAATATATTTTTTTTGTCCCCCCCTTTTCTCTGATTCTCTCTCAATGTTTCTGTCCACACTAAACCCGATTTTGTTGCGGATCTGGTTTCTGTCTGATGACTCCTGGATGTCTCTGTCCACAGTCCACCTGATCAAGTTGCTACTTTTGCCACAAAATCTGAACAGTTGCATCTGAAAAGTCAACTGACATTTGATGTGGAGACAGTGACTTTTTGCCCCCTCAATAATTTTATGATTTAGGTCCATAAAGCTAGATGAAAGCACACTTGCACTCACATGCTTAGATGCCTCTCAAATTGAGTCTCTGCATTTAAGTAGTACGGGAAATGGCTAGTTGATAAACTGTCTTTTAAAATACATTTTGAGGAACTCTGTAAAAGTCTGAAGACTAAGCTAGGCTTCCTCTATAGATACCGAATGTTTGTTCTCCACAAATAGAAAACAAGCTACTTTTATGTCGGTTGTAGATTATGGGGACATTATCTATATGCATGCTACAACATCCACACTTAGCTACAGAACTCACCACTGTAGTTTATTGTATATCAATGTGTGGGCTGGACTTTGCTGTCCTTGATATGAGAAAAACATGCTCTCGTGTTTGTCTATAAAGCACTTCTAAATAAACTACCTTCTTATTTATCTTCTCTTATCAACATTATAAATATTAGTCATAAAACTAGCTATCAAGCCTGGATTACAGTTGCAATCCCTGCAATCTGTCACAGAATTGGGTTTGACTGCCTTTTCCTGTTATGCTCCTTGTTTATGGAATAGCCTGCTGACCAAATTTAAACTTGGGACTCTAATCCCCCTTGCCCATTTTAAACATTTATTGGAGGATTTTTGTTTTGGTGTTGCTTGTAACTGTTTTGGGTAATGCTAGTTCTTGTGCAATCACGGAAATAAAATCTGTGTAAATGTAACAATCTTCTGCTGTCCTTGTGTGAACTGTAATCATTTCGTGAAAAAGATTTTATTTCCACGTTGCATACAACCGCTTATAAAAGCTTCTGTATTCTGTGCACTGACAAACATATAAGACTTAGAAGAAGCTAAATGGGTTTTGTTATAACAACATACACATATTTGTGAGAGTAACTGTGTAACTATTTCAAAACCAAGCATCTGATGTAGGTAATCCTCCGGAATGGTACATCCGGCATGCTGATTGGACAGGACTTGTATGTAAACCATGAGAGTATTACGTGACTTGTATGTAAATCTTGTGAGTATTACATGACTTGTATGTAAACCATGAGAGTATTATATGACTTGTATGTAAACCTTGTGAGTATTACATAACTTGTATGTAAACCATGAGAGTATTAAATGACTTGTATGTAAACCTTGAGAGTATTACATGACTTGTATGTAAACCTTGAGAGTATTACATGACTTGTATGTAAACCATGAGAGTATTACATGACTTGTATGTAAACCTTGTGAGTATTACATGACTTGTATGTAAACCATGAGAGTATTATATGACTTGTATGTAAACCATGAGAGTATTACATGACTTGTATGTAAACCTTGAGAGTATTACATGATTTGTATTTTCAGAGGTGTTATATGTATTTGTGAGAGATTTGTATATGCAGTGACGCTGACAGGGCGGGACAACCGGTAACTTTGTCCCGAGCCCAGGCCTCGGGGGGGCCCTTTTGGTTGGCTTAAATATAATTATTTATTAATCAATCAATTTTGGTATCTAGTACTACCTGGCTAAAATATTAAACTATAAACGTTTATGACCTGTTTTATGAACAGTAACATCATTTCTATTCATACATTTTTTGGGCCCATGGTTTGGGTCCTAAATGTTACATTTTGTCCTGGGCCCTGGGATTCCTGTTGACGTCCCTGCACACAGTCCCCTCCAAAAGTATTGAAATCATTTGGCAAATTCCTTTGTCTTTGTTTTTTACTGAAAACATTTGGGTTTAAGATCAAAAGATGAGTATGAGACAAGAGTTCAGAATTTCAGCTTTCATTTCCTGAAAGTAGGCATTACTTTAGTCCATAATAATTTGTATTGCCCCCTTTAGAATCTATGACAGTGTGCCGTCTTTTGTATTAGTTGTCTATGAGGCCTCAAATTCTTGCAGGTTAAATAGTCTTGGCAAAATACCTCCAGGTCATGCACGTACATAGCACTTATGGTTGTGACCATATAGCTCTATTTTTGTCTCGTCACTCCAAATTACAGTGTGCCAGAAGCTGTGAGGCGTGTCAAAGTGTTGTCGCAGTAAAGGCTTCTTTTAGGCAACTTGCCCATGCAGCAAAAAAAAATTCAAGTATCGTCATATTGTGCTCCTTGAAACAGCCACACCATCTTTTTTCTGTGGGTTTTTCTTTGTATCCCCAACAATTCTTCTGGCAGTTTGGGGTGAAATCTTCCTTGGTCTACCTGGTAGTGATCATAATGTCTTCATATGATCACTATCCTAATTTCTGCCAGGGTATGCTAACTTATGAGCGCAACTGTATTAGCAGGGCCCAACTGTAAAAGAGACCTTGGACTCAGTCTATGTTCCTTTCTGAGGTAAAGGTTTAATAATAATAATAACTGAGAATTATTTTTGACCTGATATTTAAAAGTTTTCCTAAGCAGTAAATATTATTGACCTGCTGGTTATCTTGAAGTGTTAAACAAATGCATGAATATTTTTTTATAAACTCCACCATAGCACAGAAGAGGGCTGGCCACACAATGGCGTAATGCTCCTCTCTACATTTCTTTTTAGGTTTTTCCTAGATACTAGTCATTATCGCAAGCTTTTGGGGTTTTTAGGTTTTGGTTTGCTCTGTATCTTAAGGCTTTTATTTGTATATACAGTTTGTGAAAACTACCCAAAATTTTTTCCCTAAATGACTGAATGATATACTAAGGTTGAAGCATTCGACTGCAGATGAAGGTCTAGGAGTGAAGCTGGGGTAGAGGAATCTGTGACAGCCAAAAGTCATTCCTTTGAACTTTTCTACATTCGGACACCTATTGTTATTTATATTCCAGTGGACAGAGAGATGGTCTGAGACGTACTGCTTACGTGACATGATCAGGACCCTTATGTTCAACAGCTTCCAAATACAGTGCGGGCAGGCTGACCATGGTTCCATTATGAGATTATTGTGAATAGAATACAGATGATGTGTATCTGTCCAACCGTGGCCACGCCATTATGTAACCAGAATAAGATATTGATTGGTATTGATATTAATTGCACTTTCACCACCCTGGGAAGTAGCTTCAAATCCTATTAACAATTTCCCAAGTTGTGGCTCACAGAATGTCATCGCATTTCTCAAAGTTGATATGATGATTATTCTATCTTTACACATGACGGCCACCCCCTCTTCCAAAAATGTGGAAACTGCCACAGTTTCAAACAAACAACTTGTCTGTTTCCACCACACCTGTAGCGATTTTTTTGGGTATGATTTTATTAAACTGTATAAGGAAGTGTGATTAGTGACACATTCTGTCCATCCTTCCCTCTCAGGCTTGCAGTCATCTCAACAGGACGTCACGCCCATCACTGCACACCTGGAGTGTGGGCTGCTAATGAGTATGAATATTTAATACTTCCTGATGATATGGCTAATTGTGTTTGTTGGTAAATGGCAAACGCCAGGGAGTCCGGGCCATCACCTGTTGAGACACTTAACCAGAGGAATTGATGAGGAGAGAATGAACTACATTAAAATCAAGTGCAAAAGCTGAGTGTTTTAAAGTGCACAAAATGAATAATACAATGCAACAGCAGTACATTAACTATATCACTGCTCTAGTAGAGTTTGAGCTCAACATCTGAATTAGGCCTTTGTTGGGGTCGTGCAGAGGCAGAAAAATCCAAATCAAAAACACTTTGACATAATGAAACTCTGAATCCCACTCATTACACCACATGCTTATTGGACACTTTAGTTTTGGGCCAAAGTTGTTGTACAAAGTTATCCAAAATAAATGCAATGAACTTTTAACTAGTATAATACGCACTGTGTCTGTAACATTGCCTGACTGCCAGGTCAGAATGAGTGAGGGAGCTTGTTATCATGTTGTGACAGAAAATGATTTAGTGACAGATCAACAGGAAGCCAGATATCGGCCCGATCAGCCTGATAATTGGCTATGGGTATGTCAAACATACACCTCTGCAGATTGATGTGTTCAGCAATTAAATTAAACTTTCAACCAATGCCTGACATTCTGTCCCTCTCAGATCTCCACACAATTGTGGGATAGGGGCGAAAGGTTGTTCCAGTTCAGGCTATGAATATTATGGTTGCATGCTTTCACTCATGTCACTCATTGAGGCGCTGTGGAAAATGTTATTAGCTGTCAGATGCTTGATTCCTCTGAGAATCTCACTGGCATTTCCTTGATTGCATACTCGCTCCTCAAAATCCATGAATTTAAAGGTCAGAGGTCCCTCACCTCTTATATTCTTATCCAATGGGTTTAGAGAATTAGACCAAACTATCAGATACAAGGAGCCCTGGAAATTCAACTGAGATTCTCTCCTTCATCTGTGATCTCCCGCTCAAAGCAAATTGTGGGTGAGCAGTGACGTTCCTTCCTTCTGGCTTCAATCCATGTTCAAAAGAGGCAAGGGGTGTAGAAAAAAGAACAAATGAAGCAAGTATTTGACGGCTTGAGGAGTATGCTGATGATGTATTGATTATTATTTTTATTGTAAAATATGTTTTTGATTGAATTCAAAGGTGTCACCAGACTCCGGCTTTCAGGCTTTAGCCCAAGCAGTTTTTTGGTCAACCCTGAGTGTTTAACAAGCTGACAATTGCACAGCTGGGATGGTGTCAATGAAATGAGCACAACAATAACTGGCAGGCTCTTTGTTTCAATGGTGGGCACTTCATTTAATCTGTACACACTTTGTTTCAACTGTGCAGTGTAGTATGAAGAGCAGCAGAAGGATCCATGATGATCTCATAAATTGACCTTTATTTACACACATAAAGTTGCAGTGATCATATTTAAATCCTTCTGGAATGTTGACCTTGTAGTTAATTTTTACTCTGCATTATTGGTAAAATACTCTCACTGTTATATACAAAGCAATGGATTTTTCTATTAAATAAGCATTGAAGATCAGATGTAACTATGTCTGGTTCCTAAAAGCAAACTTTAATATTTTGAAATTTGAAAGTGTTTTAAGAGACTATTGCCAAAGTGTTCGGTTTCAGGAAAATATGATGCTTCTCAAAACTTTTGTTTTGGGTGGACTAGAGCAGGGGTGTCAAACCAGTTCCACAGAGGGCCAAGTGTCTGCAGGTTCATGGGTTTTCCTATAAATTGGTTCCCAGTTCAGACCTAAACAACCAGGTGAGGGTAGAAACGAACCAATGAGTGACCTAATTAATCAATCAAGTACAAGGTGAGAGCAAAAACCTGCAGACACTCGGCCCTCCATGGAACCGGTTTGACATCCCTGGACTAGAGGATCGATGTGCTAAATGTATATGTAATGCTATTGCTTGTGATTAATGCTGCCCACTTTAACACTATGCTTTTTAGTCAAACAATTCCAATCACTAATATTTAGAAATGTAATTCCATACTTCCTAAACATATTAAGGTAGGGATTCATTCAAACTGCCATAGCAATTTCTTTAATGAAATTGTATTTATCACCATTAACATGTTTACAAAAATTGAAACATACCTGTGAGGTGGCAACTCTGGTAGTAGCGGTGGGTTTGTATACATTACCCATATCGAGCCCTTATTGAAAATATAATTGCATTTGTGTGTTCTTCAAGATGAATCTAACCTGGCAATAAATAGTGCTGATATATTGGCTTGTATGTCAAGCTGTAACAATTTCAAAGCCTTTTTGTGAATAGCTTGGACAGAATCGTCATGACGTAAGCTCAAAATCTGCACAGGTAGGTTGTTATGAATGTATACCATATGTCTAATATATTCATTTTTTGCTCCCCACTTTTTCACTCCACTGTACTATTCCCACTGCGCTGTCCTTCTCCTTTGTTTTGAGTCCCCTCCCCCACTCTTTCACTCTTCATCAATTATCATCTCTACTTGGTTTTGCTCATGCCTTGGTCCATACCATTGGGGGTGTTCCATGTACTGAGGCAAACATCCACATACAGCTCTGGAAAAAATTAAGAGACCACTGCACCTTTTTCTTTCCTTTCCAAAAAAGTCAAGAAGGAAGGTTTTGAGTGAGGAATAGAAGGGTTAAAATTAAGAGACCATTGCAAATTGAGCGCTTCTTTTCCTCTCTTAAAATCTAACTTTTTCCTTTTTTGGAAAGGAAAGAAAAAGGTGCAGTTGTCTCTTGTACATACACACACATGCATGTTGACATGTGCAAAACTGCCCAGGTTATTGCTCCAGAAACACCAGAAGATGATGGTAAAAATATTATTTTTCTCAGATGTAATTTTCAACATTCCTGTCACTAGACAGAAATTCATATATGAATTCATGCAAAAAGTTATCATGTTCTTTAACCCATATGGAAATTACTACCTTATGTATAGTGTCTATTTAACAAACAAATAACCAGGTAGATGGAAGAATGCATAGGGAGACATGGCTTTTTAAACGGTTGGGATTGTATTTACGCAGTCCCTTCTTTAATGACACAATTCCATTACCATTAACTAAATTATCCTGTAAATGACTCCAGTAAACATATCATTTCTGAGAAATGGGATCTGACTCGGCTTGAATATTTCCAGTCTTTAATGTAATGGAGTAGAATACAGTTTTCATGGTGTGAGTTTCGCTGGCAATGTCTCTCCAGTAATGTTGGATTAATGTACATATCTGATTGCAGTATAATGTTTTACACATCAGACCGCTCCAAACAGCACCGAGCCAAGATCCGTACACATGCACCATCTTTCTACCAATAACTGTCCAATACCAGACGTCCCAGATGTTTCAATAGCCAGGCATTCCAGACATTTCAATAGCCAGATGTTTAAACATACTCTTAGAGCTTGCTCATTTTAGAACTTACAGTAAGATACTCCTCAACCCCATTCCGAATCTTAAATGGGAAAATGTGAAATGTATTCTCATTTAATATACATGTACAATTTAAGGTTTAGCAGGGGATATCAATAACTAGTTTTGCAGTGGATTAATACACTTGACCGTAGATCTGTGATAATGTTAGGACACTGCATTGCTATTTAAAGGGTTTGTCTTGCAGTCTCCAGTCCTCCCTTCATCTCACTTATTCCCCTGCACAGTAAGTACCCATCATCGCACTCCGATAAATCAACTCCATGCAGTGTTGTCATCTCCGTTCTATCAATGGATCCCACATCCCTCTTTTCACAAGACACCACCAAGCCTAATTAAAAGTGTTCAAGGGTTCTGCCTCAGTTGATTCCCTCAGTCTATATTATGGAACAGGTTGAGGCAACAGACACAATTTTTCTCTATAATACTACTGCCCAAGGTTTGTGCACAAGGCTTTTAAGTAAATAGTCAAATTCAGATCAAACTGAAATAGATTAAATTCAGTCAAGTATATGAAGCTGATTTGGTACAGCAACATCTTTTCTCTACCAACACTAATAGACTGTTGACCAATAGAAACTAAGGGGTTGTTGTTGTTATTCAAATTGGCAATGTTATTGCCAATGTTTCGAATATTTTGCATAGACAATTCAATTTTTGGTTGGATGTCATTATAAAAAATAAATGCTGTACAGTGATGATGTAAACATGGTGTTTTATGAGTAAAAGGTTTTATGAGTTGAAATTCAAACAAGAGCTAATTTCTCTTACATTTTTCCACCAATCTGTCTGCCTCCCTGTTACTCAGGCTTTCTCCTTGTCAATTTTTACTGTATTGACTTAGCTGTATTGACGTGCTGTTGTCATTGTTACTCCCTTACACTCTGTAGACATTATTTGTGTTTTTTCTTTTGCCTGTGACGAAATCCTAACAAGATTTGCAGTTGATGAAATTCTCTTGGAGACATATCTGTGCCACAGTAGTGTAAGTTTCAGGCTGACAGTCCATCCAATCATAACAATCAGATTAATATTGAAAGATCTTTTGTTCAACTCGTGTGCAGAACACGTATTCTCAACACAAGTAGACAAAGATGCCTCTTGTGCCCTGGACTGTAGTATTATAGACTAAGTTAAGTAAGGAGTATATCTTTGAACACTTGGGCCTAAAGTCAATTTTTTTCTTGTTTAAAAGATAGAATTTAAAATATTAAATTGTTTTCTACATTTCCGTTTGTAGAATGCAGTATTTATCTGAAGTGGTATGCGGGTGCTAGAGCTAAAATCAAAACATGCACCTCTTAGGGGCTCCAGGACCAGGATTGGGAAACACTGATCTATAATATCAGTCGTCATCTGCATTTTGGTGGTTGGTACCCCTGACTTGAAACAGCAACCAGGGAACAGTGTTTTGAAACAAAGTGCCTGGAACATTAATTGGAACCATGTACCAACAATACATTAGAAGAACATCTAGAAGAGAACTAACTGTCCCTCAATAACAATAATTTTTATTGTTTCACATTGACACAGCACTATATGCGATCTATGATGTGTATTGTATGTTACACTGTTAAAATGTTGCACATTGGAAACTTACATATTTGTTGTGAGGTGTTTCATGAAACCTTTTGGCACACTAATTGGTCACAATGGCAAAGCTAAACATCTACTGAAGCTATCCAAAGCATTAAAATGAAAATCCTGCTGATGCGCCTCACTGGAAATAACCTATACTGCTGACCTTTTCGGTGGAAGCTGAGACATAAAAATGGAGAAACATGTCAACAATGTTTGAGTTAACAATCTTTTAAGCAGCACTATGTAACAGTCTACTTTGAGACAGTGCTTTTTATTGGATCCTTCGGGAACAAAGGTTGACTTTGATCTTTAACCCGATGAAATACATACTGGTTTTCCTTTGCCTTATAGTGATACCAGAGCTTACTGTGGAAATAGCCCTGGAACTAATGTGAAGGCCTAATCACAGGGGGCAGAGGGAAGAGTCTGAACATGTGCTCGGTAATGTGTGAAGTGCTGGGTTGTGGTTCAGACGACCGAGCCTACCTGTTCGGGGCCCTGGAAGCAGATCCGACACTGCGGCGAGCGCATACCACTGTCCAAGGTGCTTGTGAGTGACACAGCGTCCAGGCCACTTTGAAGCTTGGGATCCTTCTCCTCAAAAGCCAGGCTCCGTGGCCGGGGGTCAGTGCCATAGTACTCCTCCTCGTCGTCTCGTGTGGAGCAGTCAAAAGGGGGCCACCCACAGCCTCCTACCCCGAGTCCCCGCATGCTGCTTGTTCCCCTTTCAGGGTCTGTGTCTGAATCAGTCCCCTGCCTTGAGCCAGACCGCATCAAAACCAGCACTTTTAGTTCATTGAAAAACATACGGATCCGGTACTTAAACATCATGAACTAGCTAACATATGCAGAAGACTTAGAGTGAAATCAAAGATGTCAATAAAGGGACTTGGCTGAATCTATCATTTCTTATGCACTATTTGGGAGACATAACAGGCTTTGTAAAATGTTTATTACCAGAAAGTACAAGCCTTTAGGGTTTAATTAACTTTATCCAGCTATTGGGTTAAACTAAATATAAAATCCAAAGCTGCCGAACAGAAATCTCGGTGAATATAAATCAAAATATGACAATGTAAATAGATTGTATCACTCCTTGTTCCATTTGTTTTGTGATCATGGTATGCGGACGTTTTTTTCGAGGATGTGTTGAGGAGGTTTCTTTCTGGATTCAATGGATGCCAGTACAAAAACATCCACGACTGCTTTCAGTGTGTGCGATGAACACAATGGCAATGTTTCCATTTATCCAGGGTTGTCCACGATACTGAACGAAAATGTGGTTTTCTGTCGTCAAATAGAGAGGGGAGCAAGATAGACACCGACGGAAGGGAGTGTTGGAGACTAGGAGATCGTGTAAACTGTTATTTAAAAAACCTGCTGTCACTAAGTCATCCGTAATTCCATCGATTCATTTTTGGGTAATGATTTCATCTCTTTACTGTGTCCAAAAGAGGCCAGTTGAAATTAGACGAGGTGGCAATATTTATATATTTTGTTTGTCCCTTAAAAGCTTGCAAGCCATTCGATCGCCGTGTTTTTGTCTTCCCCTGCTTCCTTACTGTGATTTTTCTGGATGATAGATAGAGAATATGTCCCACACTGTTACCCCTCCACACAAGTCCGAGAGACACTTTACTATCCAACGTGTTCGCATTTCAAACAGAATCGGACAAGACATCAAACATATGTAGGAAAACACTTCTCTTTGCCATTGAATTTCCATGCTGTTTTAGCTTCTTCCTGCAAGGATTCCTGCAAAACACACACCAGGAAGAACCTCGATGCCAGGGATGAACCCCCCAGAAAAGGCGAACAAGGCAAAACGATTAGGCCTACATTGCAATGCCAAACAAACTTTGCGACCAAATAACTGGTTCGTTTTCCAGCAGTAACTAATTCTGTCCGTTCATTCATTAACAATAAAACGTTATTTTAGATAGCGATTAAATACTTGCTTCTGACAGCAACAGACGTGCCTCCATCGAAATCGATTTGGATGACGGACGAACTGTGGATCCAGTCACGTAAATGCATGCTAGTCTAATCGAAAATGTAATATCTTTATCATTATTGTGTTTGTCCCTTAATTGTCTTGTGATTATTCCTTCTTCCATTTATCCGTGAAGGAAGAAGCTCCACTGTTGTGCTGCGCATTGGCAGAAGCCTCTGTCCGAGGTGCTGATTTCCATGTGACGTTGTAGCCACGTGTTTGTGAGAGTATCCCGGGAAATCCAAACCGTGTATGTCAATTCACAATAAACTATATCAGTAGTCTGCACTCTGCAGTGTGCTGTATTCTCTTAAATCAGTATCTCTTATTGTTGTACATTCTCTGAGTATAGGCTACAGCGCCCTCCAGCAATATTGGCACCCTTGGCAAATATGAGCAAAAAGGGTTGTGAAATAAATCTTTGCTGTTTATCCTCTGTTTGTTTCATTCAGAATATTCAAAACAATCGAACGTTTTATTGAAGTAAAATGAATGAAAAATAATAAATGTGAAAAAAACATGTAAAAAAAATCTTCAAAACATGTATTGTCACCCCTATGAAGTAAAATCAAACGAAAGTATAATCCCATTCAGATTTTATGTTTTTTTGTTCACCTGGGTGAAAAGGAACATGGTAAGCCATGACTTGTTGTTTTCCCATTAATTGCTTTATGGTTGAAAATGTCAATTTCCACAATCAGGGCAATAATTAAGATGTTTAAAGCACCTGGAGATGTTAACAATCATCCTGGTAGAGGACGTGTGTCTATATTGACCCCACACCGAGTGAGGGGGATGATTCGAGAAGCCAAAGAATCGTAGATGTTAGCTGAGTCTTGGGGTCAGAAAGTCTCCAAAGCTACAATCATACTCCACCTATACACCAATCAGCCATATCATTATGACCACCTGTCTAATATCGTGTAGGTCCCCCATTTGATGCCAAATCAGTCTTGACCCATCGAGGCATGGAGTCCACAAGACCTCTGAAGGTGTGCTGTGGTATCTGGCACCAAGACATTAGCAGCTGATCCTTTAAGTCTGGTAAGTTGCAATGTAGGGCCTCCATGCATTGGACTTGTTTGTCCAGCACATCCCACAGATGCTTCATTGGATTGGGATCTGTGGAATTTGGAGGCCAAGTCAACACCTTGAACTCATTGTTGTGTTCCTCAAATCATTCCTGAACCATATTTACTTTGTGGCAGGGTGCCACAAATCCTTCTGAAAGAACCCAGTACCATCAGGGAATACCGTTGCTATGAAAGGATGCACATGGTCTGCCACAATGCACAGGTAGGTGGTACATGTAAAAGTGACATTCACATGAATGGCAGGACCCAAGGTTTCCCAGCAGAACGTTGCCCAAAGCATCACACTGCCTCCGCCGGCTTGCCTCCTTCTCAAAGTGCATCCTGGTGCCATGTGTTCACCAGATAAGCGTCACATACTGACCCGGCCATCCACGTGATGTAAAAGGAAAGATGATTCATCAGACCAGGCCACCTTCTTCCATTTCTCCGTGGTCCAGTTTTGATGCTCATCTGCCCATTGTAGGCACTTTCAGTAGTGGACAGGGATCTCCATGGGCATCCTGACTGGTCTACGGTGTTCTGACACTTTTCTATCAGTACCAACATTAATTTTTCAACAATTTGAGCTACATTAGCTCATCTGTTGGATTAGACCACACGTGCCATCCTTCACTCCCCACGTGCATCAATGAGCCTTGACCACCCATGACCCTGTTGCAGGTTCATCGCTTTTCCTTCCTTGGAAAACTTTTGATACTTACTGACCACTGCAGACCAAGAACATCCCACAAGGACTGCCGTTTTGGAGATTTTCTGATACAGTCGTCCAACCATCACAATTTGCCCCTGGTCAAAGTTGCTCAGATCCATACGCATAACCAATTTTCCTGTTTTTAACCCATGATCTTTGTGGACAGAATGTTCATTTGCTGCCTAATATATCACACCCACTGACAGGTGCCATGATAATGAGATTATCAATGTTATTCACCTCACCTGTCAGTGGTTATAATGTTACGGCTGATTGATGTATAACCAAATCATTTGGGAGTGTTGCCATGAAAATTTGCTGTCATCAAACAAGAAACAAAAATGCCAACAGTTTGCAAAAAATTACTGGAACTTTCAATGGGACTTGGTTCTATGGTCAGATGAGACCGAAATAGAGCTTTTTGCAAAAACAAACACCTGAGGTGGGTTTGGCGTAGACAGAAAGGTAGCCATGAAGAAATGTACCTCATCTCCACTGCGAAGTATAATGGGGGATCTTGGATGTTGTGGGTGTTTTGTCTCTCAAAGGCCCTGGACAACATGTAAGGACACATGGTATCATCAAGTACCAGCAGATATTTATTGAAAACCTGACTGCCTATGCCACGAATGCTTAAACTGGGCCATGGTCGGATTTTCCTGTATGAAAATGATCCAAAGCACACCTCAAAAATATATATTTTTAACTGAATCAAGGTTTTGCCCTGCCCATCCCAGTTCATTGATCTAATCCCCATAGAAAACCTGTGGGATGAGTTGAAAAGGAGATTCCATAAGTGTGGACCCCAGATTCACAAGGATCTAGGGAGATTCTGTATGGAAGAATGGTCTCAGATCCCTTGTGTTCTCCAACTGCATTACGTTTTATAGGCGAACACTCAGAGCTTTTTCTTGGCACAAAGAGGTGACACATAGTGTTAAATGAAGGGGTGCCAATTATTTGGGCGCACATATATTTGAGATAAATATTTATTTTATGATATTCATTTTTTTTTTCTTTTAATTGTATTACTTCAATTTTTTTGAATATTTTGAATAATGATCAAGAGGATAAAAAAAAATAAAAAATTCACAGTCAGTTTTGCTCATTCTTACTGAGGGAGCCAAAATTAGTTGAGGGAACTGTAGATATTTCAGTCAAATCTTGTCAAGCTGGTCTTGTCAAACTCAAGTATTTAATTTACATTGTTGTTGCAGTATTGCACATTTCTTGAGTGGCCACCCCACCACAGTTGTGCTCTTTCATTAAGTCTAGCCACTAAGAACATGTTGAACACGTTTTTTCAGAACATGGCCAAGCTGCAGCAGGAACAAAATACTGCATAGATAAATCATGCCATAAACCGATTAGAGTTTAATCATAATCAGATGAAAACATTAGTTAGAGTTATCATGGGAAATGGTAAAGGCTCTGTATTGCAAGTGCTATCTGGCACCACAGGTAGAACTTTCTCAGGGGCCAATGATCTCTGTTGACTCCACACGAATTTACCGCAAAACCAATGTGCAATGCATATGTAGGTCTACTAAGCAAGATTCAAACAAAATAACACATTTACAGAAATTCTCTTTATTGACATTCTCTCTGTAAGACCAGATCATCAAAGCCATTTGCTTCCAAACCTGGAATTTTATGGCTTTCTGATATATAATAGTGATTATGCTTACTGATATATGCACATTAACAATATTTTACACAGATTATTATAGGTTTAAAATAATAATTTATAATTCAACATTTTAGAAGGAGATCTATATTACCCATATGTGAAGTAATTAAAGAAAATCTAGAAAGACAGTTGCTTTAGATAAAGAACACATTGAAAATATAAACATTTCCATGATCACATGAAAAACAGTGTCGTGGAGCAACAGATCTGTTAAGGGGATCAAACAATTATCCATCAGATATTTATTTCAGGACATTTTCACTTCCTCTTGCATTTACCTTCGCCAAGTCCTTTTACAGGCTTCATGTCCAGCTGGGGCCCCTCTTGTTTATGAGTGCTGTTCATGGTGCTGAAATGAACATCATTAAAAACAAACCTAATAATTTTGTCAGCAAAGTGCTGCCTGGGCCTGAACGACTCAAGCTGACATTACAAACTAATAGCAAAAAACACTCTCCTTCACAGGCAGTAGGTAGCCCGGCAATGAATTGAACAAAACCTACTATAACCAATATAGAGTAGAATTCTTCCCCCAGTATCCTGGACGAATCCAACCTGGCCTATTATAGTTGCACTGTCTTTGTATGCAATCAAACCATCCTGCCTACAGTTTTATAATGGGTCATTGAATCCTCATCTTCCCACTGCAACTCTCTACACATCATCACTGCTATTAAACACTTTATGAACTTACTATCGATGTGCCAAGCTCTAAAACAGTATTTTCCTTGAAACTCAAACGGGGCTGACAGTTTTAGGCTTCATTAACCAATGAATCCCTTATACCCTCAAAAGTACATATGACTTCTATCTTTTTGCATACTGCATGGCAAACAGTAAGGACAGCAAAAACGAAACCTGTTTTAAAAATGCCACAACAAACTCACAGCACATTATTCTGTTTCTTTCTGGCAAAACCACTAACAGACATATCCCTATCAAGGCCATCATGAAATGTAACAAAAGCAGCAACCATCACACGGTATGAGTCTTATCAAGGCCATTTGCTTTTGTCTTTTCATGGGCCAAAATCACCAGTTCCTTGTTCTTTCATGTAGCATAGATCTATGGGAGGGGATTATGACCTGAGACAAAGTAGAGAAAGAATGAACTTTCTCAAGATGCTGAATTGTTGCTCAATAACTAAGTCAGGCAAACAAAGTGATTGCAACTCCTGGTAGTGATATAAAATGTGCTTATTTCTGGGCAGAATCTGTCCACTCTACTCATTACAGCACATTGAATTTAACTTCACAATGTTTACTTTACAACAGAAGGGGCTATTGCAAACCAACTCAGATTGTCTCAAATCCAAAGGCTAACCCTGTGATTTGTTAGGAATAACATATTTTAATATAATGACCTGCATATCACTTGGGCAGTGAGTGCAAAACAGTAATTCAAATGGCACAGGACAAGTTTTATCTACCCTGTTCAGCCACAGTACATTGAACTTACTTTTGAGGCAAGTCCATCAGGTTTGAGGCAAGTCCATCAGGCAACTAGAACTGGCAATCAAATATTAATCAAACAATAATGCAAAAAATCTTTGTGCAACCAAAATGCCTGCTGCCATGGAGGAGACCACTTTATGAATATTGCTATGTCTGAAATGCATGCAAACATATCAAGTATTAGGATTAAATAGATGGGTTGTTTTTTGCTGAAAATGTGTTCTGGGTGCTGTAGAGCTGTATAGCATTTTTTGGTTTACTGTCCCAGTTCTTATGGAGTGAATTGTACCCTCACCCTTCCTGCCCCCAAACACTCTAATGAAATAGCAGCAGACGTGCTAACTGACTTTTCAACCAAAACTCGTTTCACCTTCCTTAAGTGATGTCCATGTTCTGTCGATATAAATGTAGACACATACAGCAAGCAGCAAGTTTATAGCTACCCACACGTGTGGCAGAGGTGCTCAAGTCAAGAGCTAGCAAAGCCCACCACCGGCCTTACAAATCCACAAAAACAATGCCCTCCCAATCTAAAAGGAATTAAATAATTAAACAAAACACACTGTCTGCCCCACCCCAAAACCAGCCCTGTACAGTTGTGGCCAAAAGTATTAGCCTCATTCTCAAGGCTATAAGTTCAGCTCCAGAGACCTTAATGCCCCGGTTTCCACAATATGCGATATTATTAACATGTTTAAAGACCATGCCACTGTAGTCATTCTCCCTGGATGTGGCTGCAAGAGACACCTTGATGGAAAACTGTTCAAGTGGTGAAGAAAGTACCTTGATCAACTTCCACACAGACACAATCTGAATTTCAGACAATCTGTGACAGTTTCAACTTGCACTATCCGTCGCTAACTCATTAAAATGTAAGAGACACAAGAGGACCCCACTGCAAAGAAAGCCTGACTGCAGTTCGTTAAAACAAACCTAAACATGCTTGAATCTCCAGTGGACAGATGAGACTAAATTTGAGCTTTTTGGTGACGTATACAATCTCTTGGTTTACAGAAAACAATATGTAACTTTCAAAGAAAAAAACATCTGCCCCACAATCAAACATGGTGAAGGTTCAGTGATGTTTTGGGATTTGTATTTATTGCCTCTAGGAGGCTCTGACTAACGTTCTAATGGTCACTGTTAATCCTTTTCAGCAGGCAGGTCAGTCTGGTAGTGTGTAAAACCACTACTATATATTCAGGACATCCAAACCATCCGCTATTAAATTCAGGAAGAGAATGTCACGTTTAGTGTTTTTAAGCATCGGTACTTTCCCACCACTTTAGCATTTTTTTATTAATTTCCTTCAGAGATTTGTGTGAGTATGCACTTTGGAAAACGGTTGTAGAATCGTTGATAGGTACCTCTTTCATGGTCATAGGCACAGAGGAAGTGTAAGGTTGGTTGAATTCTCATTTCCAAGTTTCTCAAATTGCTCCCACTCACCAGACCCATAAAATGTGTATGTCCTAGGTAGACGTATGTCTTGTGACGAGACATCTCTGTTTTTTTCCTTAGTGTTAATGTCGGGGGCTTATCAGTTTAAGCAGCACCACCGCACAGAGCACTGATGACTTTGTCACCATTTAAAAAAGTTATCTGCACTATAGGGGATGCTTCCAGGAGATCTGAACATAACCAGCATACCCCTGTTCTGGGCCTGTACCTGGGCAGGGTCACACTGCACAGACATTTGAACCAATAGCTGATAACTAGAATGAACAGCACTCCATGAGCAGCCTGTATTTATGCCAACCCTGAGTGAGATTGGTTTAGTCAGCTGCTTCCCACACCCACACCCACACAACACACACATGCACCCTGGCTGAGCAGTCTGTCTAAGCACTCAGCCACATCTCCCACAGCAAATGCACACAGATTGTGCTGGAAAGGCAGTGTTTTCAAAGTACAAAGAGAACTCGAAGTTCAGCTGTCTACCTTGTATACCAGAAATATAAAATTCACAAATACTTTTTCCCCCCGCTCCTGAATTTGATGCACAGTAATGATCTTCCCTTTACTGTCCTTACAATATTTACAAATACATTGACTGAATGCACACTTTGATTGACTGTATGCACAATCATGACTTCACACTGGTGAACTGACTCTCCCAGCCTTTAGTTGTGATATATTGGCAATAAACCACAAACAACATTTTGTCTTGCTATTAAAACCTGGTTACCAACACTGTTAGTTCCATTAACATGTTTTATTCAACCTGTGATATATCAAGTTTCGTATCACAACTTTAAGATAATCAGCGTCCAGGGTACGAGCAACCTGGTTTATAATCTACAATACCTTGCTGGTGGACTGCGGGATTTAACCATTTTGCTACTCAGTCACCTAACATTTCTAACATTGTTAAATAATAAATAACTACATCAAGTATCACCTGTATTTTTGCCACATCTCAATTCCTAAAATTCCCTTGAGGAATCCCCAAATTTGCCCAGGTGAAGCAACATCCCCTTCATAAAATGTATTCTGATTCTTGTGGATTGTAAGTGACATTTTTATTGCTATTCCCTCACCCTAAAATCGGTATGTCGGTACAGTTGCACAGTGGAAATTGTACATGGATACCTGCCTTTTCCATGGCAATACTTTTGTGAGAATGACGAGCTGTGGAAATACTGTCAAAACAATCAGTAAATATGACTTAATTCAGATGTTCACTTCAATATCTTTCAGTGTCCAGTGGCAGCAATATAGTCAAGTAGTCATGAGTTTTTGGCCAGTAAATAAAGGGTGCTAGTTGTAATCCCCTTGCCTAACCCTGTTATTATTTCCCTGAGCAAGGCAGCTAGCCCTAATTGTTTTGAAATTAATGTGATAAAATAAGAATCTGTTAGCATACATAGCTGGTAAAATAAACAGTAAGAAAACAAAAAACAGACAAGGCTGTAAATCAACAAACAAGGACTTTCATTTGGACAATGGGAATTCAGCCAATGTAAAAAAAAACATGCATGAGTTTGTAGCTCTGTTCATTTTTATTATATCTCATATCATTGCCAATAATAACCTTCCATATTAACTTTTACACATGGTACTTAAGATCCCTCTAGACTGATACTAAAGCTTGATAAAACTAACTCAAAAATCCTTGTTATCCATATCTTAAGTACTTATTCTACATTTGGCATGTATACGTTTGTAGCACCAGTGGGCATTCATTGATTTAATTACTTTAAAGTGTGGATAATAATGTATCTGATAGACAACATTTTAAAGAATGCTGTTTCTAGCACAAACTCACAGAGAACTATAGGTAAAACAATTTGATGTCCTGCACATCTCATTTGCAAAACAACCAACTTCAGATACTTGAATTATATGCCTAGATATTAACCTACACAGAAACAAAGATACATTTTGGCCTTGGTGTTTGATGGTGTGGGGTGTCAGCTAGCCTTTTGACTGACTAGTGGCCAACTGCTCTAAATAATAAAAGACTCTGGCAATGACATAAACTGACTCAGAACACAGCTCTTCTATGCCCAGGTGCCAAGACAGCACATAGGCAACATTTGCACTAAAATCATCTTTAAGTATGCAAACCAACATATGTAAAATGTAAAGTACATGTGATATATAAAACAAATATTATATTTACAAACAAAGGTATGTATTCCAAATACATATAATAAATTTGCCATGCACAAAAAAACATTGGGATTTATCCATCTAATTCTTTTTACATACAACCTAAAATACATCTAAAATGTTTTCTATTATTTTTTTCGTATGGGATTATTGTGCTTAAGCTTGGTAATTTCGGTTTCTTTATGAACACGACTATTCATGTAATTACTATAGGCTAGGCTAGGGCATTACTTACTGCCAAACATTATTAATAAATACTCAAGCATGCATGTTTATTTTATGCATGTATTGTTTTAATAATTTTTATAAATCGGGGTGGAGGAGCCTAGCAACAGTATGTTCTCCGCCAATTGCAGGAAGACAAGTCTGGTCCCAGCGGACTAGTGTTGGTTCCAAGAATGTTCCAAAACGTTTTTTTATGTTATCAAAACGTTTTATGAACGTCGCGCCAATTTCCCAGAAAAGATTCCCACGTAATGTTAAAAGTTTTTAAACTTCAAAATGTAACAGTCACATAGTTGTGAACTTTAGGCAATATTCCGCAAAATATTTTCAGATACGTAGAATAGCTTTCTAAACTAAGGCCTACATTAAATTAATCTTGTAAAGATACATGACAGTGTAAAGACATAGAATACAAAAATTATGAAGATTATATAGGTATTGAACGTTATGTTGTAGTTATTTTTCGGATTAACCAGATGTGAACGTTACGGGTACGTCCTGAATTAGGTTGGGAGGAGTTTGTTTCGCGGTAGCCTCATGCCACGGAACTTTGCGCGCGTCTTCAATGTTTGAGGAAGAATTTTCTGTGGAATAAAACAAATTTTTGGACTTAAATAATTTAAAATAAATGTACACTTAATTCAATATTATTTCTTAAGAATAATTAGTCTCCTCACTATACTCCTACATTTTAAACACTTTCAATGTGTAGTTGGCAAATTTACCATACTACAGAACTTACTGTATATGTTGATGGCTAACAAAGTTGTAAATAGAACATGTTGAAAAGTAGTAATTATTATTTTAGTGGTAAATAGACTTTGGCTCCGCCTTGTCCTACGACAGGAAGCGCCTCCACTTTACCAAGTGATTTGCTAGTGTTTAGAAAAAAAGTGAAGTAAGGCCGAAGAGAAATCGAATGATTTGATCGAAGACATCCGCAGCAGTTTATGCCAATTTAGTGTAAAACCTGCGAGACATACCTCGAATGTGGTTTGACACTCAAGAACCAAGAGAAAAAACATGATTTCGTCAATGCACTAAATGTAGCAATATACATAGCTTGCTTACTTTAAAGACGCCAAGAAACGTGGTAAGTAGCTTATTACGTCGAATTTCGATCAATTATTGTTCACATCATCTTGTAAATACCATTTAAACCCAGATATCGCAAATAGCAAAGTATTCCAGCTAGTTTGGGGGTCACTACATTACTTACATTCTAGTTATAACTGTGTATAGATCTCTTATTGCCTCTAAAATGTATTTTGCCACGCAAAAGAGAAGAATAGAACCTTGTTTGAACTTGTTTTTACAACGTCAGACGATGTTAAGCTCCATTTATGAAGTGTCGTGGCCTATCCATTATGTGTTGTCTGATTAATTAACAAAGAACTCTGGAGGAACACCACGTGTCGGAAGGCTTTCGTTTTCTTGCTGCCACGAGCTCTGCACAATATTTTTAGTACTATTAATGAATTTTGCTTACATTTACTTTTCTCAAAAAAAGATAACTAGGACAACGGCATATAATTAATTATCGTATACTATTGAATGAACGTAGTTAGATTAACAATTGTTTGTCTTATATTGTTTCCTTATAAATTAGTTATGGAAACATTAGGATTTCAGAGCAAATGTTTTGATGTTATTGGTGTTACAAAATATATAAAAAATATAAACATTTGTGTCACTTGGTCGATTATCGATAATATATACCTGAACCAGGTGACCACAGCCATAACTGTTGGTTGCCTTTGTGAAGGGGCCAGCAACCTGTGGTTAGAAAAGTGTTTAAATAATTACATTTAAAAAAAGTATAGTTAAGGGATCCACACCATGAGTACATTTCAGGCACAATACCAGCATTATCTTATATGCAGGACACTGAATAGCAGTGGACCAGAATACATGAAAATCTGGGAAAAAATAGCTGGTATACACACTAGTTTGGCACTAGGGTTGAAATGTTACGTTTCATGTGTCGCTTCGCATCTTAGGTGAACAGATGCACTGTTCAATGCGGCTATCTTGATAAGCTAAAACTAGCCAAACCAACAGCCTTCCCTCGGAGTTTGTTTCATGACTGACTTTTGGAACATATCTGCTTGGTAGCCTATTTGAAATAGTTGGTTTTGAGCTAGACTGCATTTTTTACATAATGTCTGAAAAACAAATTCGATTTTGTTCCTTTTTGGTATATAATAAAATTCCTTACTCCAAGTCATCCATGATGATTATTAAGCAAGGTAAAATGTAACTCATTTGAATGTGCACTTTTTGATCTGACAATACTAAGCTAGCGTGTATTCATGGAAGCCAAATGAAGCCAGGCTTCCACAAGAAATGTGATCAGTATAAACAATGAACAAAATAAAAAAAATCTTCAGTTTTTAGAATGTTACTTTAATTTTAGAAGTTTCTGAATCTGAAACAGAAAATTAATCATGGAGCGATTTAGCAAACCGTTGTCTGTTTGTGTAGGCCATGTATTTCATAATGTGTGCCTAAAAATAATACAAGAATAATACAAATAATACCAGAGTTCTTTGCGGATATACCCACAATCCGATTATCCCAGATCTGATCTGGATGGGTTGTATATAACAGTATAGTTGACCATTGGTTTCCAAATTCAATAACCCATGGTGGCCACTGATCTTGATTCTGTGTGATTTAATATGTGAATATGTATCTGAAATGGTAGTAAAAGAAAATATCTACATGCATGGTATACAGTATATATAGGTATCATAAACATCAAAGTCACATTTGCTAAATAATTCACTTGGGTGAGGACAGATTGTTTCAGCATTTATCTTTCTTCTCTGCAAGTTTGCTTGTCATTTCCTGGTCAGAGTTGTTTCAACAAGCTCCTTTCTGTGGCATCGAGCTTGGGACAGCTATTTGTACAGTAAAGCAGTGTTCAATCAATTAATCAATCACATTTATTTCATGAAGCCCTTTTTTACATCAGTAGTTGTCACAGTGTTCTTTTACAGACCCATAGCTCTGGAACTCCAAAGAGCAAGAAACAAATTGATGCACAGTAGTTAGGAAGAACTCCCTGAAAGGGTGAAACCTAGGAAGAGACCTAGAGAGGTGTCGGATTAATCATATACTTTAACTATGATTAAATCTACTCAAATGACGGACTGAAACAGGGTGGGCCCCAGAGACACTGGTTTATTATAAAGGGGTGGGAGCGGTTCTAGTAGTAACTAGGTGTCTTTCTCCTGGGTTTAGGCTAGAGTACAGTCAAACATCAGCGTCGAATCCCAACCTACACTTTAATCATAGACTATTTCAGTGTAAAAACTAGGCAGTGAACAGGGTGGGGGCCCAGAGACACTGTGGTTATGTCTGAAATGGGGGGTACAGTAACTAGGATGTGACCTCCCCTAAGCTAGAGGACAGTTCTCATAGCTACTACCCCCTAAACCCTCTCAGACGGAACCAGTCTCTCCAGGCCCCCACCCTGTTTTAGTCCTCTAAATGGTGGTCTGATATTCTAGGAATGATGGTTAGATCCGAAATGTCTATTCCATGGAACATGGAATACGCCATTTGGAGAGGGACATTGGACTTCTTCATGTTCATATTGAAGTAGCCAAAAATTACAGTATTATCAGCTATGACCACAAGATCCAATAAGTATTTCTGGTATCTCATTGAGAAACGCTGTAACATGGTTCAGGGTGCTTATAAATGGTATTTATGAAAAGGGATTGAGTAGGCTACATAGCTTTCATGACTGAAACTTAAAAAGCTAGAAACCCTGTCATTTGTTTGGGTGTAAATTGAAATGTGGTATTGTAAATATTAGCAACCCTTCCTCCTCTGCGGGAAGCACTGGGCACATGGTCACCTATGTAACCAGGGGGCTTCATTTAGGACAGTAGATTCATCAGATTTAAACCATGTTTCACACAGTCCCAACACATTCAATTCATGATCAGTGATGAATTTATTGACTTTGAAGCAAGGGATCTAACTTTCAGTAATCCCATTTTGAGTTCCAGGGTACTATTACAGTGTATTTTGGTTTATGACTGAAATGGATAGCTTTATACTGATACAATTACTATGGTGAACACCACCTTGTTTAACTTTACTTGACCCAGATCTAGTCACAGACTCAATGGAGCAAACTAGGCTATCTATTCTATGCCTAGTGTTAGATTGAACTAAGTTAGTAAGCTGGCTAAAATCCTGCACGCTATCCCATGGTCTACAATATTTAAATTCCTGGGTAATAGAAGACCACCTCACTAGGTAGGATGGAGTCTGTCAATCTTTAGCAGATCATGCTTCGCTCTTTTGGTGGGTGAGTCCCAGAATGACCATCTACAAACTGTCTCCTGTGATTGGCAGAACACCATTTTCAGCAAGTTATTTAGTTGTATAAGTCTGCTACAGATTTCATCACTTCCCTTTACTGAGACGGTGCCAGAGACAATTACTTGACACATCTTTGTAGCTAGTTTAAAAGCTGAAGCAATATTCTGCTTTGTTACTTCTGATTGTTTAATTCTAACATTGTTTGTGCCTATGGATAATAATATCTCCAAACATTCTGTACTGGCCACTTTTAGACTTTTCAAGCACCAACCCCAGATTAGCCCCTATGTCTGTAGCCCTGCCCCCTGGTAAACAAGGTTTGATCGGCCACACATTTTTTATCTAGTATTGCGTGTGATAGCGTTGACGATGACTAGGCCTTTTTACTGCTCAATCTTGATTAAAAAAATGACTCAGGCTCTGATTCTGGCTCGTTTAGTTTTGAAAACCGGTTTCTGTTGGCTCTAAAGTCTACTTATGTTGAGCAGGCCGACACCATGTTTTTCTAGTAACCTAGACAAAGTTGTCCAACTGTGGGGTTTTTCTGGCGTTTTACACTAATACTGTCATTTCTGTTATTTCTGGCCACTATTGACCAATGAGAATGTGCGGGGGCGAGGTTTTTCTGCCTGGTGGCACTGATGTTTTCTTATTTTTTACCTTAAAATAGACCTTGCCTGATCATTGTGTCTGAAGCCGATATTCCATCTTCTGCTATCTTTAAGAAGGTGAAGGTAATAGTTTGCCTTCTTGTTACAATTAACACAACTGCGACGAGAAAGCTGCTCTTGGTGGAGTAGCTCTATTTATGTCAAGGTCCCGATGTAAAAAAAGTTGAATGACCAAAGCTACACCAGAAAATCTAGTTACAATATTGAGATGTTAAGATCTTAATTGCCGGATAAGTTAAAAACAAATTGGCAGGCTTCTTTGGCAATGAAGCAAGCATTTTCTGTCTTTTGGATAAATTGGGATCTGTTTCGTATCTGAATTTAAATGTATCTGATTATGCCCCATCTTTGCCAAACTTGGATCCCAGTTGAATTTTATATTGAGAGATTGTGGGTGTCAGAAGGGGGACAGGATTTGTAAGGACAGGATTTTTTTCTTATTGCTCTTTACCCAAAGTTCAGATTTTAAATCAATTAGCTTTTTTTTACTCCATACTTTAATTCCACTGAAAACTGTTCTGTTATTCTTGGGGAGGGTGCATAAAGCTTTGATTGGCTGACATTAATTGCCTGAGGGTGAGCTTGCAGAACTGGCAAATTATATTGTTCTCCAACTCTGGTGTGCGTGTTGTACTGCTTGCTTCTTATCCCTTCGACATCCTTCAGAATTTTTTGTCATCCTCCATCTAGGCTGATATTTCAATCCAAACAATTTGCTAGTTGATTGTGGATGGGGGCTAATATCATAAATTGTCCAGTTTTATATTTATTTCGTTTAGCTAAATTGTATTTTCTTTCTAATTTCCTTCTCTATAGGGTGCACAAAACATTCACCTAATGTTACAAGAACATTTCCAGGGCTACTTGTTCTTTAATGATTCTTAGACTGTGTCATTATGTTGTGGGAACATTGTGGAGACATACAAATAGATAAATCTTGAATATTGTTAATATGTATTTGAATCTATCTCCTCAGTATGAACATTGTTCTCCATGGGACCCATAAAGTCCACCATGATGGATTTTCCACCCTTTTTTTTTTAAACACAATTAACTCCTGGTACCAAATGTCCGTTCTTGACATACTTATATATTTGGTATCTATGGACCATGGTCTTCAAACATCAGACAGGCCAGTATGTCTAAACACATGGCCACTATTGACCAATGAACAGGGGCATGGTTTTACGCATGTGTGCACACATCTCCTACATGCATAATGTCATAATAATTCTGCTTAGTTCATGTTCACAAAGATGACATGACAAAAATTAATGCAAGCCATTTTGTCAACCACACAGTGGCCCTATTGAAGTTTACTTCACTTGCAACATCACCACGCTCACCTTGTTTGAGTTAGACCGACCAGAGGTAAATAGGTCCATCTCCTCTCAAGGAGCATATTTGCAATTGGGACTCATTAACTCAGCCTTACTGGTTTTTCAGTCATTTTGAATAAAATAAAAAAATTAAAATTAAAAAGCAACTCCTATGACACCAAATGGCTAATCTTCACATACTTTCATATTTGACATATATGGACGATGGTCATGAAAATGTATGAAAAATCAGGCCTGTATGCTAAAAAAACATGTCCGCTATTGACCAATAAACTTGTACGAGGCTGTGGCTTTGCATATATATATATACACAAAACTCTTCCACGCATAGTGGTATTATAATTCTACTTGGTATGTATGTTGACAACCTTAAGATGACAAATGAGTGCAAGCTAATTTTGGTCCACCACACAGAGGTGCTGTTGTGTCTTCCACATTTGCAAGCTCGCGACACTCACCCCAATGAGATTTAATCTTGAAACATGTCTTTGTTTTAGGGTGCACAAACATTCCCAAAATACATTTATGTTTGTATTGTGTGGTGCATGTACTCAAGCAGAACTAAGTTCTATAGTAAGTTGTATCTTATTTTATTCTATGTGAGTTAGCAAGTTGCTCTTCATCACAAACCAACAAAGTTAATTTAGACAAGATGTGTTAATATCTTCAAATGAAGCAGGCCATTGGCTGCCTTCATCCAGAGGGATTTCTAAGAGTTCTGAGTGGTTAACTAGTTATGGTGTTTGGCTAATTTAGTTGTTTCGAAATAGCATATTTTCTTTGTATGCACAAGTGTAGAAGGTGCCAATGTTTTTTATAGCAACAATGAGAGTAGCCTTCGCATTCATGTCGTAAAATGTGTTTACTCATCACTCGTCTGTGAATCCTACCTAATCCTACCTAGGTATGATTTGGTAATCATGCAATAAAGAACAACGTATTTGGTTGTGGCCAACCATCGATCAGAAAAGCTAATGTTTGCAGAGCCCCACATAAAGCCCATTCTAACCACATTTTAGGCTAAACATAACAGGACAATACCACAAATAGCATAGGTGTGATTCAGTGTTGGATGAAATGCTTGCAGCTCTACACATAGATGATATGCATTTTGTTTTGTAGCCTAACCGCAGTTATTGTACTTGGTGCCTTGATCAAGAGCACAAAACAAAAACACATAAAACCAAATTTAAATGATTTCACTTTGAGATTAAGGTTTCATTCTGAGCCCTCAGCAGCCTCTGTCGTCATGGCAAAATACAGTGTGTTCACTTCATCTTTTGCTGTCGTGCTGGCGCGTTGTTCCGCAAACTGGTTTTGTTTTAAGTAAACTGCAGATGCAAAGTTATAGATGTCTTCCAACTGGTTTAGATACAACCTAATTATTTCTTTTTTATTATTTTTGGAACCCTAAAGGATTGAACTAATCGATAACATCAGGTTTTTTGGTTGCCAAGTAATTATTGGCATTATCAACATTGTCGCTAAGTTGTTACAGTCCTTGTTACATTATCTTTAACTATAGATTTTCATAGCATATTATTGATAATTTTTTGTTCAAGTAGCCAGGGATCCGAAGAACGTCAAGGGGCTGTCGGTTAATGACATCTTATAGACCTAATTCATCTCTTGGACTGAAATACACTTGGTGAGGGTTACTGTTATATTTAAGGATCTAATTCATCCTTGTTACCTATTAACGTATGAATGTATGACAAATGAAAGACATTCATAACCTTATAATGTATCAGTGACTGGTCATGTTTTGGTCATGTGAGGTTAATCTAGCTTAATTGCTTTAGGAAGAAAACAAAAATGTTGTAGGAGGAAAATAAGTGTTCTTGCACAGGTATTTTTGAAATGCTAATTATTGGCTGCAACCAACAATATCAAAGGTATCCGAAATATGTGAGTAGTGATTCACCTGACCAAAAGCCACAGTTTACTGAATGTACATTAAAGAAGGAATCGTTCAACTGCAGATCACTAGTAAATCGATCTTCAGGTTCTCAGCATCGGCCCACCAACCTAATATCTTAGAGTTATGTATTCTTCTCTCTACCACATGCATCTGCAGGGAGCCTGTGCTGTGTGGTTGACCAAAGGAATGTCTTGTTGACTGAACTCTTTTCTCATTGAATATCAGGTCAGATTCCAACCCATACACACACACACACACACAAACACTTTCCAATACAGCTTTTTCTGCTTTGGAATGCAGAGGTGACCCCAACTAATGAGTTCCAGTGCTCTGGAGGGTGAAAGGGTGTGGGAGGGGCAGACAGGGCTATGAGCTAGATAGAAGACATGCAGAGCCTGCTGGTCAGAGAGCAGCTGAGAGGGGACAATGTCTTAATGTAGCTTCAACATGTAGTCATACTGTATTTTTTTCATCCTCTATCTTCCCCTCTGCCTGTCTTTCCACTTGCATGTCAACCAGGCGATGGCCCAGGAATGTGGGTTCCAGTATGAGCCGGTGGCAGAGATTGGAGGGGGTGCATATGGGACGGTGTACAAGGCTCGGCATGTCGAGAGTGGCCAGTTTGTAGCTCTGAAGAGTGTTCGTGTCCAGACGGACCAAGATGGCCTCCCCATCTCCACAGTCCGGGAGGTGGCCTTACTGAAGAGACTCGAGCAGTTTGACCATCCCAACGTTGTCAAGTAAGAATGCGTGTACACTGAACTTTGTATGTATGAAGTTTTAGCCCACTCAAATCAGGGATGTGTCAGATTTTCTCAGACCAGGAAATAACTATATTTTTCAAATGAGTTAATATCCCATGCTGTCTTCTGTGTAGATGTAGCTATACAGTGTCACACCAGAACTGACCACCACAAGGTCTCACTTTCACCCAGCAATTTGTTGTGGTAAGAGTTTATTTCTTTCCACCTGATAATAGTGCCTTCCTAAAGTAGCTAAACATGGAGTATCTGATTGTGCTCGCACAAGGCTACATTCCATTGTAGTTCAGATTAATTAATACAACTACATGAACTCTGGAAAGCCAGAATAAGATGAATCATCTTTAAGTCTGTATGTCTTCCTAATAGATACTTGACGTTGTCATGGAGGCCATCAGAAACAGATGGGGCTTCCTTGGATGCAAATTTTTTGCTCTAAAATCACATTTGAGAGAGGCCAAAGCCAAGGCACACCAATTTCCTTAAAACCTCCATTGACTTTAAAATAACATGTACCACTTGGGCATTCAGCATCCAAAATATCTGAGAGGTACCCTCCTGGAAGTGCCAAAGAAGTTGGTTTCAACAATTGGCCACCCTCTCTGGAAAGTCTGTCGTGTGACATAATATATAAAGAATACATACAAAAACAGCTGTGCCTAACCTGTGTGGTGTGCTGTCTTAGTAAGTCTGATTATATATTTTTTTAAGCATTTGATGTCCTTTTCTCCTCTATTTCAGTACATATATTGGAAGCTGTGAATGAATTTGCCTATGTTCCCCATTGCTCTTGGTACAGTCTAGTGACAGTCCATAACATTATCCCAGAGTATGAGATGACTGCCAAGCTACAGATATGGCCCCATTATGTGAGTCGCATAAGTGCACATCTGGGCTGTATGCATTCCACCAAGCAAATGGTTTTGGTTAAACAGAAGCGAATATGTGAATCTGAATTTGTCCAATAGAACTTACAGTCCGCAAGAGGATCTTCTATCAATACACCGGCCCCAAGCACACACTGAAATCCTCAAAATTGTTAATTGACCATAAAATCAACACTGTGCAGTTGTCATCTCAATCTCCAGACCTGAATTCCATTGAAAACGTGGTTTGAATTGAAGAGAGCAGAACATTAGGTACTTCTATTCCAAAGAATTAATATTACAAACGTAAACAGAATGGGAGCTTCTCTTCATCTTTTTACATACAGTATAAAGGCAAACAAGACAGAACGTACAGCTCTGTAGACGACATGGCGAATTAAAAAAAGATGAATTGATTAAAATTGTATACACTTACAGATGATATGGATTCAACGGTTTATTGATAGGAGTGGGGAAAATACGTGGTGCATTTATGTAGGCCAGATGACCAATCTGGCCTACATAAATGTTTAACCCCACAGCTTTTGAATCTGAACTATTTGGAACACACAGAATTAGCGCCAGGCAAATGAGTAATATCTACCCTAGTAGTATGGTTAAATCACGAGCTGGAATGTGAAGCTAATGGAAGCTAGCTAATAAAAAAAGCCTGGGTACATCTAGCTTGGTACCCTACACCCACAGCCTCAGAAGTCTGGAATGCTCAAAGGCTGAATGGAATGTTTATAATGGTACCATTTTGTTATGCTTATTAGAAAGCGACTGACTTGTTTTTGAGATGAAGATGAATGACTATGAACTTGTTTGACTGTATTAAGAGAGATCTGCAGCTCCAACATGCTTGAATTTAACTTTCCTATTGATACATAAAAGCTGATGTTATCGCAGCTGTGGTAATGTTAATTGTGAAACCTAACATACATTTTGTGTTCTCTTGCTTACTGTTGTTGTGGAACCCTGCACTCTAATGGGATGATTGCGAATGTGTGCATGTCACTCACATTTTGATTACTGGTTTCCTTACCATTTCTGGATTACCATTCTGTCCTTGACATTAAAAAACATCCTAGCTTTTCTAAATGTTTTTGTAGGCTTATGTGTTACATTTCAGGTTAGTGTTTTGAAGTTAAGGTTAAGTTCAGGCATAAAAGATAGGTTGAGATTAAGGGTTAGGTATTATGGTTTCAGGAAATACGTTTTTTGTCAAACTCATGAAAGTGTTTGTGTGTACACCAGACTCATGGACGTGTGCGCCACCTTCAGGACAGATCAGGAGACTAAAGTCACCCTGGTGTTCGAGCATGTTGACCAGGACCTGAAGACCTACCTAGAGAAAGCCCCTGCCCCAGGACTGCCACCCAGCCGTATTCGTGTAAGATAACCCCCTCAGGTCTCCATAAAGCAGGGCTATACTCTGGTCTTGGAGGGCCAAAACACATGTTTTTACCTGCTAATTACTTGCCCTCACCTGGTGTCCCAGGTTTTAAGTCAGACACTTATCTGCAGTAGAGAATGAAAGCACAAACAGTTTCAGCTCTCCAGGACTAGAGAATAGCCCTGCTGTAAAAGTATAAGGTCCCTTGTCAACCATTGTTAAATGACATTATATAATCTACTTTCACTGTTGATAAAGACTGCCATCCAGCTCTTTGACTACACACCTCCAGTGTTTGACCCAATGGGCTCGGATAGGCAACGGCAACACTAACCTTCCAGTAGCTGAAGCAGAAGAGCTTCAGCCGAATGGCTTTTAATAAGGAGTCTTTTCAGACCGTTAGGGACCAGGGTACAGGACCAGGTACTGAAAGGGAAACTGATCACTATAAACAATTTGTACATTCTTTATAGGTCACTTTATATCTGGCTGGATGTGTTGACTGAGCATGGGTTCTAAGAGTACCCCGTGTTTGTTTGCATGTGTTAGGATCTGATGCGTCAGTTGCTGTGCGGCCTGGCGTTCCTTCACTCGAACCGCGTGGTACACCGGGACCTGAAGCCAGAGAACATCCTGGTCACCAGCCGTGGTCAGGTGAAGCTGGCTGACTTTGGACTGGCAAGGATCTACAGCTGCCACATGGCTCTCACTCCTGTGGTAGGAACACGTTCGTTTTTCTGTCCTTGAAAAGACGAGAGGTTAGTTTCCATTATCCTTAGCTTTAAACTGATCTTAATCTCAGTAATTTCACCTTCATGCCTAAACAATCTTCATGCCTTCATGCCTAAAGACTAAATGAACAACTAACACAAACCCCAGTTGTCAATCATAAGCCTAAAACAGCTGTTTATTTTTTACTGCTGGCCATGTCCTAACATTTAAGAATATTTAATGGTGAGGGTAGATGTAATGAAACACAGTATTTGAGGATTGAAATGGTACTATGTATGTTCATAGCAGTGCTTATACAGCTCTGGAAAAAGTTAAGAGACCACTGCAACTTTTTCTTTCTTTTCCAAAAAATGTAAAAGGAAGGTTTTGAGTGAAGAACAGAAGCATCCAATTTGCAGTGGTCTCTTAACTCTAACCTTTCTGTTCCTCACTCCAAACCTTCATTTCCGACTTTTTAGGAAGGAAGGAAAGAAAATGGTGCAGTAGTCTCTTAATTTTTTCCAGTGCTGTTGTTTGTTTGTAGTCATACTACTATGTCCTCCTACTGTAAACTGCTTTTGATGAGGACTCTCTGTCTCAGGTGGTGACTCTCTGGTACAGGCCTCCAGAAGTACTGCTTCAGTCCACCTACGCAACCCCTGTGGACATCTGGAGCACGGGCTGCATCTTCGCTGAGATGTTCCGACGCAAGTAAGAAACGACGCATAGTTGGCCATGTTTACTGTTAGTGCGTACAATACCTACATGTTAATCGGATGTCAACTGAATTCATAGATTATATTCGATCCAGCAAGTTACCAACTTGGTAACGGAGCAAGATAAACAATTTTTTCCTGGCTGTAGTGACAGCTCTTATTCTTTTAATTATGCTGCCACCATGTGGTCAAATGGATGTTCAGCCTACTACTGTGGCATTTAGATGAACTAGTACTGAGATTCTTCTCTTGTCATTATGGCTCCACACTAATTACCAGGCCACACCCGTGTACACATTTTGGGATCAGGTCAGGCCGTTGTAATCTTTAACAGAGATGGCCATAAATCAAAGGTTGAACAATAAAATGTGACTATTTCAGGACCGAGACAGGTGTTAATCCTTGTTTCAAATTGACCGACAGCAAATTAACTTACATTGAAACTTTTTCATGTAGACCGTTGTTCTGTGGAGACTCTGAAGTGGACCAACTGGGAAAGATATTCAAGTGAGTATAGGCAGGAATCCTCAAACTGTACCATATTCCTCATACGGTGCACTCCTGTTGACCAGGGACGTTTGGTTACAGACCTCTGGTCGCTTTGAATCAATCAACCTTCTGTCTGCCATTTCAGTGTGATTGGTCTGCCACCTGAGGAAGAGTGGCCTGCCGATGTCACCCTTTTACGACACAACTTCAGTCCTATCAGTCCCCGCCCAATCACAGACTACATTCCAGAGATCAATGACCTGGGGGCAGAGTTGCTGCTGGTGAGACTTTTGTGGTTTTCTTATCAGCTGTGGGGTATTCATGTTGATTGAAATACATAATCGTACAAATGTTAATATTGTTCCAGGATATACTTAGTGTGAATCCTGGTATATAAACTGAACAAAAATATTTTACCGCAATGTAAAGTTTTGGTCCCATGTTTTCTGAGCTGAAATAGTCACATCTGGTAAAATGATCCATATGCACAAGGTTTATTTCATGTGAGCATTTCTATTTTGCCAAATAAATATTAAGACAACATGATCATTACAGGTGCAACATGTCGTTGGGACAAAAAAAGCCACTCTAAAATGTGCAGTTGTCTCAGGTTTTTGAGGGAAAAAGTTTAGGTTGGAGAATTTGATGTTTATTTGAACATAAGCAGCCTCCAATCTCATTGAGTAAAATCTCAAATTGTTGCACTGTTATATTTTTGTTCTGTACATTTACCCAATGTTGGTCAAAACTATAATGAATGAAATAATGGTATTGCTTGCTGTGGGGAGGATCACTGAAAAGTTATTTGAAATATTTATACAAAAGGACATTTATTTTTCAAATAGCTCAATGTTTTGACTATTACACTTATTTGAAAAATATTTACATTATAATTATTAAAAGCATCTATGGAAATGCCATTTCATATCCCACAAAAACTAGGTACACCCCTAGCTTTATTTGCAAGAGTTACGTTTCCTCATTTTGCAGAAATAACTTAATGTAGAAGTTGCTTACCAAGCTGCATGTTCAACATGCTTCCACAGCATTTTAGAGGATTATAATCTAGACCGGGGTATTCTACTCTTGACCTACGAGGTTCCGAGTCTGATGTTTATCTGTTCTACCTAATCATTAATTACTCCCACCTTGTGTCTCAGGTCTGAAACAGTGTCTGATCAGAGGGTTGAAATGAAAACATTTTCCACTGCTTTAGATCATTGTCCTGTTGCAAATCTATTTTATGTTTAGCTCCAATGTGGAATATATGTCCTGGCCACCATGCTTTATGGTTAGACTCCACTGGTCAATGGGTATTGTTGTTTGCCAGACGTGAGCTCTATTGAGCTCCATTGTTAACATATTTTTGTGAGCAAATTCTTTCTAACCTTCCCTCTAGAACAGGTTTGTACTTCTTAGGTATTGGTTATGGCAAGAGATGCCTCTCCAATGATGTCACTCTTTGAGCATATTCCCGTCTGCTCTTGGGGTGAATTTGGTGAGAGCCTAACTTGATTGGCAAATAATCTCCATATGTAGATTCTGTCAAACTGGATTGAAAGTTTCAAATTATTCCATGGAAATAGCTTTGGTAACCCTTTCCACACTAATGGGATCAATGTCTTTTCAAAGGGCTTCGAATAGCTCTTGACAACACATTATGTACACGAGGATCCTTCACAGTAATTTCTAAAATTGGGTTATTAATCTGTCAAGTGTCGAAATTTTCTTCTGTATGCTCAAATTAAAAGATACAAAAACCTCTCCATAGGGCAAGATTGATACAAGCGAGGGTTTGGTCAGTTTGATTCAGTCTTTATTCACATTTCTAAACCTAAGCATTATTTTTTTCCCACAGGAAATGCTCACGTTTGACCCTCTAAGAAGAATCTCTGCCCTGAATGCTCTAGAACATCCCTACTTCCAGGAGGAAGAAGTGACAAATGGTTAAAATGCAGTGAAAGACAGGAACTGAGACTGAGGAATGGTAACCCTGATCTGATTTGCATAGTCAATTCAGATTCAGTGCATTTCAGGCCAGGCCCCTGTTGTGGGTATTACTTATGTTACTAGACAAGCCAGTCACACCCGGTAGACTCCCTGGAGAATGTACAGGAGAAGATGGGTTTTAGGGGTTTTAGGACCAATACACACAAACCTGAATGCACTCTACACAGTAACTGTTCTGGGTCATTATTTTAATATATTATAGCTAAACAATGTATTTTTGTAAATGGACACAGTAGGTGGTGGTATTTGTGAGCAGGTTTACGGGCCAAAGAATGAGTTTTTCCTGTGCCAGACACCCTCCTCCCTTTCATTCCAAGGAGATCTTGCAATGTATCAGTGCTGCAAAACTAATAAAGCTGCTCCAATCATCAACTGAAACAGAACTTCTAAACATGGCCTGCAATGCATTTTCTGTCTTCTGAATTCCTTGGGTCAGTGTTTCCTTTCATCTGAGAATCAGCTGTTGACTGTGGCATAATGCTATGTAAGGTCATACTCCCATGCTCTTAGTTCCCAGTGGTAAATACTGAATCTAAATGACACGTGCCGTAACTCCTTGTTACCCAAGTTGACATTCACTACCTGTGTTGCAAATGGAGTCGATTTGACATAATGCCACGCCGTATGGATCGGTGTAGCTAGTCCAACCATGAACACAATCGTGTTGGAGTTATCACTTCCCATTGAGCATAAGCACACACTCGCCTCAATTTCCACCTGTCAGTAAAGCAAGGATGCCCCAAAAATTGTTTAATCAATTCAGAGGTTGGAAATGACAGTACAAACCAGGCTTTTGAATCATTACGTTTAATAGGGAAGAATTAATAGCACAAAAGGAAACAGGATGGGTAGAACAGCACAAAGTACAAAGTGTGAGTGGAATTATCATTAATAGTGCCTTACATAGAATGCCTTTTGGGTTGCCGGAAAAGGAAACAGGGATCGACAATGCAATGATCTAGAAATCAACAACGGGTGATTGTCATGGACAAACATCATAGAAATTTGCCAAGTGCTGCTCAGTTATTTGGTGCCTGGATGAGAGCCTTAAGTCAAAATGTCTAGTTAGTCTTAAAGCCTTTTGAAGCGCCGTGTCATAGAAATGACCTCAAGCTGACCGTCTGAACATACTAATTTCAACCTACTTCAGTGCCACCAAGAGCTTTTGGTAAACAACTATTAAAGTCATTTGTGAACTCTGCTCTCAGTCTCAAAATGCTGCTCATGGCAAAATCTTCAGGTCAGTGCAAAAGTTCTAATAGGCCACTTAGTGAACATTCACTGACGTGTTTACAGGTGGGTAAAAGGTACAGGCACATCCCTAGTTTCTTTGACTACATTGGACCAAAAGCATTTCCTTCAATGAAAAAATAAAAAGTGCCACCAGTAAAAAACTTGTTATATAATAATTCTAAACAAAGAAAATAGAAACATCAAGTAAAAGACGTATACACAGACTGAAGTGAAGCGTAATAAGAGACTACACTTTTTCCCCAATGGTTATCTGGTCATCTTACAAAATATGAAGGCAGGTAGTGTCAGATCACTATTTCAAACCAGATAAAACAAAAACACTAGGCTATTGTTATGTGGTGTATAACCATCGTCTTAGTCATTAATGCTTCAAGTTAATTTTTATTCTCCAGACTAGACTAAATTCTGAAATACTTAAAATACTGTAGTAATTTAAGTATTGCAAAATGTCTCCAGCCAGGCCTCCAGCCAACCCCTCCAGACTACGGTAGGACCAAATCCTAACACTAAAATTAAGGACTGCAACAACCACAAATGCTGCTGAACATAAATGGGAAATGTAATAACTCACCACCAGGGTGGTCCAGAGATTCTGACATCTTACGCAGTATCACAGCCCTCCAGTGTCTACACCACACTGAAAACACACAAAAATCTATATTTGGCAGGAGTGGAAACATGTATTAATGTGCTGCCTCAAGTGTCTCTTGGCCACCTACACCTTTTATCAGGGCAGAGCAATACACTCCCAAGCCTGTTGGCTCCAAACGTTCTTAAGAAACAAATAGGGTTTTAGCTCACGGTGGAATACATTACCAAATTCTGTACAACTACTTAGTCAACAGTTTGTCAACATATTTAGAGGTTCCCACTGGAGGCACTTGTATGATCAGTGATTTATATGGCATGTATTTATTTATATGAATGTCCTATTACATTTAATTAGGAAGCAACAAACGATATATATAAAACAACAAAATACCAATGTTGGCAGGTGAGCAAGGTGCATGATCTGCAGTCCATTTACATAAAGACATCTTTGAATGGGCTCATTCTCATTCATTAGAGCATAACATAGAAATTGAAAAACTGTTATTTGCCAGGTAGTCTGTCCCTGCCCCTTTCATTTTGCGCTTAATGAACTTGTCGATTAAAATGTCCACTGAAGAACAAGGTGAATCAGTATTTGTTCAGAGGGGACAGTCACCATTACCCAAAGGTACAGACACACATATATACATTAAACCATTCAATCCTACATGAAAGGAAACCGAACAGACCAACATCGCCTTCTATTTCCAAGCGTTTGCTTGCTTGTGTGTAGACCACAATTTGAGTTTTGTTCTTTAAATAGTCTGCCATGTTCTGGTTTGTATGTGGTTGCAGTACGCTGGCACCGTGTGGCCTCTGCTACTAAAGGAGTGAACTGGGGTTGGCCTTCGGATCCTTCTGGTTCCTATAACGTGCAGCCAGCCAAACACCCAGGATCTGGAACAGAACAACAGTCAAAAGTAGAATAGTGCAGTGATAGTGTGAGCTGCATGTGCATTTAGATGCGATTGAAGCTGTATCCTGACCTCTGTGAAGCTGAAGAAGAGGCCGACTCCACCCAGGATTCTCAGAGACCACGCAGCACGATGCAGCATCATGTCCCCACAGGTGAAACACATGCCGGTCTTCTTACAGGGCTGAACACACAGGGACAACTATTAGAAAAAAATGGCCCAGAGACCAAACATACAACTGCTACTGCTTTGAAGGAAAAGTCAAAACCACATTTTACAGCTTACATGCAAGGATAACTTTTTTCTACCAACGACACGCAGTGCTGGCTTAGCTTTATGACCAATAATGGATATGGTTAACAGGTCGCGTAGAGCTGTTGAGAGCAGCTGGGTAACAGTGGCATGAACCACATCCCAAGAGAGGCCTTTAAGCATGCAGAGAGCATGCTAGTGTCAGAACCCACACATTATGTCATAATGAACTTCTGATAAATACTTTTTTCATTAATGAAATCTCCTGGTATGTAGACACATTTAACACATCCTAGAAGAGACAAAACAGTTCCCTGGATCAAGACCTTAAAACATCAGCTAAGTGAAATTGGTGTGCGCGCGCGCGCATCTCACTCACAGCTGGGCAGAGATCTATATCCGTGTTAAACTGCTCCCTGCTCTGGGTGGTGTTCCCCAGACCACAGCAGTCCAAATTCATCTCCACGCCCTCCCGTGTTTCATTGTTCATTAAGCGCCAAGTAGCACTTAGAATTTTCACCTGAGTTGAAGGAGGCACAAAACACATACACATGTGAGGAAAGAAATGTTGTGAAGTGGGAGACAGGCATACACGCAGGGGTCAATCACATTCATGTTAAGAGCTGTCCACTGGGACTAAATCATTATTAAATAAAAGCATGGTTGATTAAGGGTAAAGTTGCTCAGGTAACAGCACACACAGACCTGCTGTCCTTGGGTTACTGTCAAGCAGGCGCAGGACACGCCAAACTGGAAGAGGAACACTAGGAACAGAATGACCATGTACTGGGAGAGGAGTAAAGGAAACAGACAAGCAGACTGAACAGACATTCTGAGGGAATAAACTGATGATATTAGAGGGGGAATAAAACACTCCAGAGAAACGTGAAACCTCAAACACCACATTTGATTTCACTGACCCATACTGTGCCTTTTACAACAACTAACCATATCTACCTATACTGTTATGAACAGGGCCATTAAGAATATGAGAAACATTGAAGGATACAAAGAAAAGCATGACTTGGTGGTGGTTGAGAGCTCCGATGAGGCCCACAAAGGAGATGAGCAGCAGGAAGACACCCACAGCAACGACCCCACCAATGATGCGGATGCTGGACACAATGCCGAAGCCTTTCCCCGAAGCTGCCACAACAATCAGCAGCAGACCAACCAACTAAGGACAGAGAGAGTAATGGGAGACCAATCCAAACAAATACACTGGCAAGGAAACTGACACTAAATCACTCTCACACACACCAATAAACCTTACTAATTTTACTAAACCCGGCCAATGACATCTGGGGAACAACGGAGGGTAATTGCTAAACCTTCAAGGTATGTCACTGCCTGATTGGGAATTTGTCCTTTGTTAACCAATTTTGTTTCTGTACTCAAGATATACACATGCAAATTATATACAACTTAACACAATTATATGATATTTGCTATATGAGGATCACTCAATTGAGTTTTATACAGATTGCAAGCCGTGAAAATGTTTAGAATGTATTCTACATATGGAAGCTAGCAACAACAGTTAACACGTTACATTTTTCATATAGTTAGAGATGGCACAATGTTTATTGGTGTGTTGTGACCACAAGTCCCACTAGAAGACATTGAGCCTTCATGGAGACACTTTTCGGTCCAAGATTTGGTACATGAACAGAAATCAGGAGAACTGTATAGAATTTTATAAACCAAGAAATTACAGGAATTTCCCTTGCCATTGTTAGTTGATGTGCTAAAAAAGATAATCACATATATTAATGATGCCAAGGGAAAAGGAGTTTTAGAATGCACCAAAATCATTACTGGTGTATAAATACTGTTAAATTCTGTCATCAGGGCCGTTACTGTAATTTTTACTACACATTTTCTAATTACAATCCAAAAATGTCTTTCTTCCTTAAAACTCACGTCAATGTGCGACTGTGCAGTAGCGATGGGTCGCAGACAGAGTGGTGGTAAATTTTGCTGCGTTTTTTCGCCATCTATCATGTAAAGAAGCGCAACCCAGCACGTCGACGAGTAAATCTACGACTACTACACTCCCTCGCAGAACGAAGCAAAATACCTAGTACCGGCAGTAATTTTATCAACCTAGCTAGCTAACGTTGGGTACCGTGTACACAGATACTCTACTGTAGCTAGAGTAACATTTTTTCGGTAGATGAGTTTGAATCTTTACGCTGTTAGACGGAAACATTAGCATATGAGTTAGTTAGCTAAGTAAACAATACGGTTATTAACATTAAAACTAGACTTTAACTACCGACAATACAACGTACCTTGAACGAACAAACTACAATAGGCAACTTCACCACAACTAACTATAAGTTGCCTTCAATTGTGAAACTTATATACTGAACCTGTGCTACCTTAGTTGTTAGCCACACTTACCATGTACACCACGTTGAGCGAGCAAAGAGCATTCTTATAACACGTAAAACCTCCACAGACCATCTTCAAATGCCGTATTTAACGTTGACAACTGTTACGGTATATTCCTTTAATTATTTATTATTTTGTCTACCCCGACCACTGCCATTGAGCTATAAAATCACCTGACTGATACAAGCAAAGAACCCCAGTGTCTCGGTTAAAACACGGTATTTCCCCCGAGGGCGGAGCCAAACGTCTTCACTACGAGCGCGATGTGCACGTTATATGCGCGGTCTCCACTACATTGCATATAACTTGATGCCACCGAAAAGTATACGTCGATTATGGCCAAACATTTGACAAATAATACAAAATACTTTTGAATGATACAAACCGTTTTTATTCAAAACACTATGTTTTGCCTGCATCACTAAACACTTTAATTCATAATACTAAAAACCAATAAACAAACACGTATAATATTTTAGCAGCAATAATTATATCTTTATTAACTCATATGTTTGAAAATGTCCAATATTATCACACTTTCCGAAATTATTTTTTGACAGATAAAGCATTAATGCAGTAAAGCAGGCATCCTTGACGTCAGGAATTCACTGCGTTACAAAATGTTTCCGGGTTCCTTCCTCTGGCTGAAAACTGCTGGTTTGATTTTTGTGATGGGCATTCCGAATCACTATAGTGAACCGAATCATTGAGTACAGTTCCTTGAAAAGAGTCGGATCATCTGAATCATTGGTTCGTATAATGAATATTTTTGTCCACGCTCATATCTGCACAAGTCTTATATTATCGCTCCTTTGCACTATAGAATTTTTACAGGTATTCCCTAGTGTTATGCTCTCTATTGTATTTGCCACACCACTTTTACACAGTAACTGACCAACCTCGCAAAATATACCTCAATTTGCACAAACTGTAAAACACTCTACTGTATTTTACACTTTTAGTTAGACTCTAACGCATTTGTGCATTTGCTATTGCCTTATCACTTTTGCACTAACCATATATAAACTCTGTACTGCATTTGTATTTTATACAGACTCTACCGCTTGTTTATTTTATACTCTGTGTACTCTTATGTGCAACTGTATGTTGTCTTGCACGTTTGTGCTTTGTCTTGGCCAAGTCGTTTAAACAAAAAAGTTTAAATAGAATAGAAAATATAATAAGATAGCACATTTTTGAGAAAGGTTTTACGTTTTAAACCATAGATAACTTAAAATAAAAATAATTCAAAACATTGTCTATGTATTCGACCGGACGAACTATAATAAAATCATGTAAAAAGTCAACTTTAACTGTCGGAACCCATCGGGGATTTGGATAGGAAGTTCAGAGGTACATCGACTTGGATAGGACTATAGGCTACAGTTCAGATTAAAAAAAGACCTCTAAAATAAGGCTAACATACTGTCTACCACAATTATTTGGTAAATTATAGTTATTCAGTGGGTTGTGAAATCTGACAAGTGTTAAGCTTTGGTGAAGAAAGAGTTTTCATTCTGGCTTCACAGCGGCCTAAAGTTCTGTGATTCTGTTGTGCAAATCTTCTAGAGCTGTGGTACACCCAGTTCACTGAAAAGATTCGTTGAAAAGAACGAATCGTTCATGATTCGCACATCAATACTATCCTTAAAAAAAGACCGCCATATCTTTTAAATCAATGCAAAAATGTCACAATTTCTGCCAGGGAATGCAAACTTATGAGCACAACCGAATGTATGTCCCCATGTGCCTGTATGCACTCCCAAAAAAGTTGGGCATGCTCCTGATGTGATGACGGATGGTGTCCTCAGTGATCTCCTCCCAGACATGGATCAGGGCATCAGTGAGCTTGTGGACAGTCTGTGGTGCTAGTTGGCAGTGGCGGATGCACGATACATAACATTCCAGAGGTTTTGAATTGGATTCAAGTCTGGGGAACGTGAGCGCCAGTCAATGGCATCAACCCAATCGTCATCCAGGAACTGCCTAGACACTCTGGTCACATGATGCTGGGCATTGGAACCCAAGGCCCACTGCACCAGTGTAAGGTCTGATAATTTAATCCCGGTACCTAACAACAGTCAGGGTACTGATGGCTAGCAGGTGGAGGTTTGTGCGACCCTCCATGGATATGCCTCCCAAAACCATCACTGATCCACCACCAAATCGCTCATGCTGGATGATGTTGCAGACAGCATAACGTTCACCACGGTGTCTCCAGACTCTTTTACTTCTGTCACATGTGTTCAGTGTGACCCCACACTCATCTGTGAAGAGAAGGGAGTGCCAGTGTCAGACCTCCCAATTTTGGTGTTCCCTGGCGAATGCCAATCGAGCTGCACAGTGCTGTGCTGTGACCACAGGTTCCACTAGAAGACAATGAGCTCTCATGCCACCCTTGTGAGACTGTTTCTGACAATTTGGTCAGAAACAAGCGCACCAGTAGCCTGCTAGAGGTGATTTTTTGGGGCTCTGGCAGTGCTCCTCCTGTTCCTCCTTGCACAAAGGAGCAGATACTGGTCCTGCTGCTGGGATGATGCCCTTCTATGGCTCTGTCCAACTCTCCTTGTGTAATGGCACGTCTCCTGGTATCTCCTCCATGCTCTTGAGACTATACTGGGAGACACAGCAAACCTTCTTGTGATGGCAAGAATGGGTGTGCCATCCTGGAGGAGCTGGACTGAGGGGGACCAGGCCTCGTGGTGGCCCATTTGGTTGGCTTAAATATAATTATTCATTAGTCAGTCAATCTTGGTATTTAGTACTACATAGCTAAAACATTAAACAATAAACGTTTATGAACTGTTTTATGAACAGTAGCATCATTGCTATTTATAGAAAAATGTGGCCTGTGGTTTGAATCCTAAACTTTCAATTTTGTTCCGGGACCAGGGATTCCTGTCTGCGTCTTTGCCTTAAATGTTTATGAGCAGTGTATATTAAGTATGCACTGTAGTAGCCTAACAACTCAGCACATTCTCTCCATCAGGTGTCACATTTACATAGGACAAAACGAGACTCATGTAAATGCTTTAAGTGCTTTAAAACAAGGAAGTAGACTGAAAAGCACCGGCAGAGATATTTCCACAATGCAACAGGAAATTTGTTCAAACGAATAAAGTACTATGTTTTCAGAAATAGGCTACTATGCAAATAGACGCTGTTCTTACAGATTGCATGTTTAGATTGGCTTGGTTTAAGTGGTTGAAGAAGCGCACGCAGATGGATTACGAAAGCCGATGTGGCATGTAACCACGGAAGACAGGTGGCAAGATGAACAACAGCTTCAAGTTAGCACTATCGAATGCGATTCGCGCCGAGGTACACCGGCATGAAACTGTGAAGAACAGCTTTGCCAAACTTTTCAAGCAGTTGGAGAGGGTGGACGATCTACAGCTTCGCTGTGGTCTAAAAGTTTACCTGCACAGCATCCAAGGTATGCATTTCAATGGGCCTAGCCCCAGCCAGTGATTTCAATCTACTCACTTGGTAGTGACTTATAGAATAGGCCTATCAGGGAAAAAACGTAGCTTTACCCCAGAAATCGGCTAGATTATTTAGACATCGTTATATGAAACACGAATTGTGGGCTACGTTTAGGCTGCATTTCAGAGCAACGTGAATCAATATATTTTTATTGAGTTACGTTAAACAAATCTTATTTAATAATAGATTACATGTTAAAATGGACCCACATACTTCAAACTTTAGTATACCTATAATGCATGATTTGAAATAGCATTTATATATATATATATATACACACAAAATATATTATTCGTAATATTAAATATGGTTGGAACTGTGGTATTAATTAATAGAAATCCTGTCTTTGACCCCTAAAAATCTGGTCAAAGCGAAGGCCTCTGAATACGTTCCGAAAGAACTAAATATTGAGATGCGTTTTGGTTTATTATACTGCATTTTATCTGTTACGAACTCAAAGCGAAGTATACATAGTGCCAGGGACGTCGTTGGGCCTGTTTTAGGAGGGCTCTGGCCCCCCTAAAATATTTATTACCCCCCCCAAATCAATCATTATATCAGTCAATATATTTTCTCCCTGATTTCTTTTTTCGTAAACCTTTCCCTTCACATATAAACATATTACAAATTGTATTGAAATTGTATAGAATCTTTTTCATTTGGCAGCTTCTGAAGCAAGCTGTAAATAGTAGCCAACGTTTGTAGTGGTCAGAGAAGTAAATCCCCTCAAGTTGAAAATGTAATAACACTGGAAAGCAACGGTATGTTTTGCTAATCAATATAACCTTTCAGCTAGCCCACCACCATTTCTTATAGATTAATTTCCCCTTATTGACATGCTTGCAAATATTTGTATGTCCCTAATAATCATCACAATCTCAGTGGCAAAACCCTGTGTGTCACAGATTCATGTTTGTTTGGGTTTGAAGTTAACATATGCAACATATTCTGTTCAGAGGAAGGGAGATCTGATTGTTATATGTTTCTTTTTTAACTATGATAATTTTTTTTCTGAGTTTATTCTGAGGAGACTGAGCTAATGACTAAATATGTTTTTGAAATGATTCAGGATGAGTCAGATGAATCTTGCTTAGAAACAGAATATACTGTATGTAGATGTTAATTTACTATAAACCAAATTATTTTGGCTACATAGTACTGTCGTTTTTGTGACTTTTGTTGGTGTTGACTCCCCCCATCCATGATTTTCTTGTGACATCCCTGCATAGTGCTTGTCTTGGGCTGGAACGATCCAGAACGGCGATCCAATACTTCAAATTTTTGGCAAACAGCCTTCCGGTTCCTTTTTTATGCAAAAAGAGCTGTCTGGGATAGGCTAGTTTAATGTAACAAGCCTTATTGACACACATTTTGATGAACTTAGTGTAATGTGCGATTTCTCAGTTCCTGCACTTACCTTATCCCAAGTTAAGTGCTGAGTACGCACGCTTCTCCAAACTACTCCAAAGCGCTGCTTAAATTATGAGATCCTCTATTTATAGTCCAGCCTTGAGAGATTCTATTTTAACTCAAAGAGAGATCGAAGTACCTAAGGTTTGTCTGAACACTGATTTTCTTATCTTATTGTCTCCAGCCTTCAGTTAAAGAAGTTGAAGCTGTAAATAATTGCTCACTCTGTTATGCTGACCTCTAACCAAAATGTGATTACTACTGCTTCATCACACACCAAGTAGCCATAGATAAATATATAATGGCCTTTTTTAAATCTGATTCTAAAGTATATTTATTTTGTTACATTTATTTAGAGAAATCAAGATAGACTAAGATCTCATTTACATCTGAGGCTTGTATTACAACTATAAACATACAAAATGGAAATAAAACAAACACACTTAAATAAATGTAAGTAATTATAGGATAATTTAGAAGACATTTTAAAAGCCTTATGGGCACTGTAAAAAGACCAGAATAGTCAGGTTATTTTTGCCGTGGGATGGTGGAATTAAACAGGCCATGAAACATAGGTCAGTGTATTTGTTTTTCTTTATGTAAACCTTTCTTCCTGTTATTTAAACTAAAACAACCCTGGAGGCGGAACTAAAGTGGATAACGGGTACTCACCACCTAAAGAAGCAGTCCAACCGGCCCTAAAGGAAAAAGTAAAACAGCAGTAGTAGTAGGCGAAAAGTCCTTGATGCCCATCCCCATGCCCCTGTTGCTCGGCCCCTGTTGCTCGGCCCCTGTTCCTTTGCGGCCCTTCCTTGGCCTTCTCAAATGTAGCCTCTTCCCATTTCTGCATTGCCAACACCTGCTTTATTGGGGACAGGGAGAGAGACGATTAACCCCACAGGTGTTCCCCGTTATGTCTGATTCCCCATTATTCACACCGTGAGGCTGATGCTGGGTCCCCAGTTCCACCTGCATATTTGTTTATGTTTGATTATGATTATGTTAGTGTTCCTGCATAATTACTTGGTCATTTATTCCTCTGTCAATTTGGGTAGGCATAGATGCTTTTTCAAAAAGATCACCTGCTGCAGTACTGTGGCATTTGAAGGCATCATCAATAGCATTTTGATCTGTAACTGATACAGAGTCTGTAACAGGTCTGTTGTGGCAGTCTGGTGGTCCCTCCCATCTGACCTTTTCCTCAGTGGGTTTAACGGAAACAAAGAGTATGAATTGAGAAAAAGACAGACTATAAGTGTTTATATAGTTTTAGCTAAGCTAGCCACTGTAGTTAGCCAGTTGTTTTATGCTAGTACTACTATGATATGCTTATTGTAGCTGGTGAAAATACTATTGTCTGTGCAGAAAGGGAGTGAAAAGAAATAATCACCTCTCATGTTTTTCAATCTGCTGCTTAGTTCTCCAGTTTAAAAAATAAATAAAACAATTAAACATATTTTATATTATAAATGTGGTGGTATAATGGTGTATTGACCAGTGACATTTGGTCTCCTCATATGTGATAAAAAAAAACATACACTTACCCCCACCCTAAACCACACCGCGCCAGCTAAAATTATTACAGTCTCAGTCAGTAAGGGAAGAGGAGGAGACACGTCATGTCATTGTTTTAGACACCTTTTAGAGTGTTTTTATAGTTTAATTAAAAAAAGTTTAAAATAACAATAAAATAAGCATTTTGAAGATTTACTTTTCCTCAAGGCAAAATGTTCAGAATCCCACTAGAAGTAAACGTTCCTCTCTACACCATTGCAAAATGTGTTCATGCAGGAAGTTATTTGCCCTCCCTTTTAGGATGTTTTTCTTCTCATTGTTAACAGCCATGTCAAAAGACACTTTTGTTGGCTTCTTGATTAGCTGATTGTCAAACAACATTATTTCTGCATTCCAATTCTGAATTGTGAACTAGAAGGCTCTGTAAATTCCTCAAACTGTTGTATTAATATTGCCTCGTACAGTTCAATGTTCTATATTGCTTTGGTACTCTACACAAAGTCGTTTTATTTCAGAAGAATGCCAGATAAAAATAGCTGACACCATTCAAACCAATGAGTTTTGGAAATTTTAAAGCCAATTCTAAATGACTCATGTTCTTGCAGACAAAATCCTTTAGTCTCAAGTTCTAGATTTCTTTTCCAATTCCCTACTGGATGGCCATGAATCTTCGGGCACTCAGGCAGCACTAAATTAAAAGCAGATAAAATTGTGTAGTAGACATCACTGAATGGGCTCAGGAACGCTTCCAAAAACCATTGTCTTGTGAACAGTCTGTTGCTGCTTCCAGAAATACAAAAGTTTAAACTCTACCACGCAAAGAAGAAACCATATATAAATGTGTACAGTGCGTTACGGTGTATGCATCCTGACCATCTTTTGATTTGTACAGTGCGTTACGGTGTATGCATCCTGACCATCATTTGATGTGTACAGTGCGTTACGGTGTATGCATCATGACCATCATTTGAAGTGTACAGTGTGTTACGGTGTATGCATCCTGACCATCATTTGATGTGTACAGTGCGTTACGGTGTATGCATCCTGACCATCATTTGATGTGTACAGTGCGTTACGGTGCATGCATCCTGACCATCATTTGATGTGTACAGTGCGTTACGGTGTATGCATCCTGACCATCATTTGATGTGTACAGTGCGTTACGGTGTATGGATCCTGACCATAAATTTGTTTTATTTTGGTTAAAAAATGTTGTCTTGCTCCATTACTTTCATCCTTGCAGCATTTCACATAACACCACCTCTTTGAGGTTGAAGTCCTATAGATTTTACATGGATCTCATTTTCCAATATTAAGTTTGCTCTCCATCTACCAACTGTGAAACTGGTAACATGTAGTAGGGAATGAGGTGTATTTTAAAGCTCATATCTCTGTGCCCTGAACTGACAATAAAAACCATTACAGTGAGCAATCAGACTTATTGTGTATTTAAAAACATTGTGTTAAACAGGGATGTCGCTCCCCTAAAATCCCCCTAAAATGTTAATTCTAAATAAACATTTTGATAGATTTTACACCTGTTGTTAAAATACATAATGAAAATATGTTTTGGTGAGTATGCCCAGACCCCCCAAAACATGGCTTAGCCCCCCCATCAATGATTTCTAGTGACATCCCTGGTGTTAAATATGGCGTGTCCCTAAAGTTGTTGTCATGGAAGCAGGACTCGTGTTCATTGGCCCTAATTCCTCTCTGTCTTCATCCTGCTTATTCCCTCCTCTCTACCTTCCTGGCTTCACAAATAAAAAAATGCTCCTTAACTCTGTCATACAATTTTTTTCATCTCACACTTGTACAGCATCTGAGGTACCACTCTCTGGACTAAACCAGACCCCTTCCTCATCTTCTGAGGTACCACTCTCTGGACTAAACCAGACCCCTTCCTCATCTTCTGAGGTACCACTCTCTGGACTAAACCAGACCCCTTCATCATCTTCTGAGGTACCACTCTCTGGACTAAACCAGACCCCTTCCTCATCTTCTGAGGTACCACTCTCTGGACTAAACCAGACCCCTTCCTCATCTTCTGAGGTACCACTCTCTGGACTAAACCAGACCCCTTCCTCATCTTCTGAGGTACCACTCTCTGGACTAAACCAGACCCCTTCCTCATCTTCTGAGGTACCACTCTCTGGACTAAACCAGACCCCTTCCTCATCTTCACCTCGATCATCCCTTCAATCTCTTATCATCTCTTCACTTACAATGTTTGTAACTCAATTTACAGACTAATGAACAGGGCTAGTAATTTATACATTTATTTTTTCTATATATCTTTCCAGTATTAATGTGAAATTAGTCTCTGCACAATATAATATAACCAAATGTATTTACTCAAACGTAAGCTGCATTCAAGTTAATGTTACCTATTCTTAACATTCAATGAACGTTAAAAGCAGCTGGTAGGCAAATGTACGTGACATTACTACTGTTGGTATTTAATAGTGATCATGAAAAATATGTACTGTATAAAACACGCTTACAGGTTGCAAACGTACAGTCTACTGAATGCATTCTTTCTGTTTTAGCACTAAACTAATTCTAAAATGATCGAAGTTTTTTTGACTTGTACAGAGACCAAGATACTAGAATAATATACAGTTGTAACTACAGTAGCCAAGGGGGCGGGCATAGCAAAGGTTCTGACTATTTATCTTAAGGCAAGTTTGGCGGATTGATTATGAGCCTCAATACGAGGGCTGATGACTCATTATCTTCCGTCACCGCATTTAAATCTCCCTCGAATAAGTTCACTCGCTTGACAGCCTAGTGGTTCGAAAATTAGACTAGTGGTTGGAAAACCACTAGTCTAGTAGGTTAATTTCCAGCCCTGGGTATTCGTTCATAGCAGGTTGCACTCTTTGTTATGCGGATTGACCAAATGCACTAATTCTCACCTGGCTTATATCCACTGGTGGGGTAGTTAATTTGACACATTTATTTTGGTTTTCCTCATCTCCTGCCCTAAGCACTCAAATGCAGACTCTATCATACTTTTCTAATTGCTTTCTTTATGTTATAGCAGTTATCAAATTTGGAAGTTCTGCTGCAATTAGGCCAATTTGAAACATCCCGGATCCTTTTCTGAAAACCTGTGATTAGGTTTCTGAACTGTTTTACCCTATACATGCCTAAGTGTACACACATCATTCAGGCTTACAGAGTCATTCATGTGTTTTCTATTTACCATTTGCATTTCAGATGAGCCGAGGGTCACAAGATCTGTGTGCCCAATTTCTGAGTGCCTATGTAGAAGTCCCCCATCACCCACTGGCCCCCCCATGTTTGTATTTCTATCCTTGTGGGGACCTAAAACCTAACCCTAACACAGAAATACATGTCCTCCAGCCCTAAACCTAACCTTTACCGAACCCTAACAACTAACATTCCTTTTCCTATTAATTATCTATGTGGGGACTTCCGCACATGTACTGTACACATACACCTGGATCACACAAACTATACACTGCCTGCACCTTTAATGGCCGGGACACGTCATTATGACATGTCCCTTTAAGAAAAAGGTCACACTTAAGGAGGACTAATGTACTCTGATACCAGCGATTAAGCCAGAAAGCAGCGCTCGTGTCAACTGTCAGATTAGCATATGCGCAACGGTGCTGTCTCTCCAGAGCCAATATGCAGATGGTGTTCTTGGAATGCCGTGGACCCCAGAGGAAAGGGAACGCAGTCTTTCCACAGCTTAGAGGTGGTGGCGTGGTGGCCTTGATGAAGAGACAATGACAACAGTGACATTCATATATGGCATTGTGTTGAATGCTATGGCTTGGACACCCTTATTTGGAATGTTCGGAATGTTAGTGCACGTGAAACCTTTAGATATTGATGTGCATTTTGCACTTGTATTCATTGGACATTCTATCTGTTTAATTTACTGCTTGCGTGTGTGCATCTGTGCACGCGCGTGTGTCCGTGTGCTAGCGAGTGTTCTCTTTGAGGTTTTACATGCAATACTCTGTGTATTTGTCACAGTCTGTGAGTGACTCATTGAAATTTCAGCCTGGAGGGGACATGATTCATCAACACACTCTGTGGGTGTCCTTCACAGATATCAGCCAATTAAATAAGAGACGCAAGTGGATAACCCATTGCCAGATACATCCAGACATATACCTACACACACAGACACTGAAGCCCTGCCACCTACTATAAGCACCCATAGAGTCACATACATGTACACAAGCATAGAGAAGCTGGAAAAACCACCAGTGGCATGTAAGCTAATTATGAACGTGTTACACAGGTTCGAATGCTGGACCTTATGATGAACTAACAAAAACATAACCTCTTTCCTCATGGCACCTTTTCTTTAATTTTAACTCTACATCATGCAGTGCACACTTGTGTGCTTGCTCCTGCGAACACACACACACACACACACACACACATACACACAGACGGGACAGACATGTTATCGGCAGATTAGCAAGAGAGGGATGAAGGAGACGGACAGGGAGGTGCGTAAGTGATTCACTACTGAAATGACATGGAGCTCCAGACACCTTAGTTACAGGCTAGCCCAGCATGTGAGAAGCAGGTTGTGGGTAAGAAAGGGGAAAGGAATGAGGGTGAAAGAGTGGAAAGGAATGAGAAGGAGGGGACGGTTAAGAAGGGAGGTGGTGAGTGGGCTGTTGCCAACACTACAAAAGCCCAGTGATGCTAAACACAAAACCCCTGTCTTCTTGATGATATTATCTGTTCAAATTCCTAGATTTCATCCTGTTCAAATGGGAAGGTATTTTTGGCCTACTTTACAATTTCACCAAATGTATGTGATTGTAATGACCAATGACTCTACCTGGGTTAGGCATTATATGTACATGTGAAGATGGGTAAGTGAACCCACCCAACAGGTATCAGCATTGGGTTTAGTGCCTTTAAGGTCATGAATATGTTTTTGGCCTACCTCTTTAATTTGTGTTTAGATACGTTTTTTGCTCATGTAATAGCCATTTTTGTCTTGTTAGGTAAAGCAATACGATTTATATAATTATTATAATAATTATTTGTTATAGACTTATTATAATAATTATAATACGTCTTTTTTGCTATGACATACATTGTTTGTTGTACTGTTTCATTAGTTTAAGTAGATGATGACAAATTATGTTGTGAATATTTTTTTTTTGCAGAGTCCTAAATGATGTTCAAGAAGTTAAACACTCACTGAGAAATAATCACTATTCTACTCTTGTACATTTGTTTCCAAAAGCCCACATGATTCTACTGAGCATTTCAATGTCTGATCAGCTAAATACATTCATATGAATATTATTTATTAATTCAGTTATTAGATTAACATTTATTTTAAAATACAGTTATACAAAATGGGAGATTTCTGAAGGAAGATGGTGTGACCACCAAAGTCAAGACGAGTAGATAGATAGAGCCTTCTTTCATCTCCTGTTTCTACCACCTGTTTTCCCCTCTCCATTTTCCTGCATTCCTCTCCTCTCATCCACCTCTAGTTATCCTCTTGTCTGTTCGTCTCTTTTCTACTCACACTCCCTTCTCTGTGTCTCAAGAGTTTTTTTCCCAGACCATCTTATTTCATTTATCAGTTGTATCCTCCACCCACATATTCTCCTATTAATTTTACTCCATCTCTTCGTCTTGTATTCGCTGTCCTCTCTCAGTCTTTTTCATTCATCCATGTGACGTCTGTAGGTTTTTTGCTTGCTTTTTTTCCCTCCAATGCATCATCGCTCACTGCTTTCCTGAGAGGCAGAATGGGAGGGTGAGAGAAGGAGATCGAGATATAGAGACAGAGAGAACCGCTTCAATATTGCCTTACGAAAAAGAGAGCGGGAGAGCTCAGGTTGTGGGTGGGAGTAGTTATAGGATTTTTTCTCCTCTTTGTTTTGTCTGATTCGACGGAAGCCATAGATTGTGTGGGTTTGACCAAAGACCGGTGTCTGTCCCTGGACAAATCACCCTTTCCTTCTGTCCGTTTGCCTGAAGCAGTTGCTGGACTAGCTATTGGCTAATGGAGAGGCTAGCAGGCACGCACAGTTTCTCTGAGGAGAACAGGAGGATGAAATGAGGAGAGGAGGGGCTGAGCCCAGCCAGTGGGCTCGCTCTCTGCCTCACAGACACATTTTATTGACTTGCTAATTGCCTGAGACACTCGGAGGAGAGGATGCAGTGACCGAAGGGAGGGAACCTACTGTACAGAAGAGGATTACAGGCAGAGGAATAGAAAAATGTTGGCCACCATCTCAGCTTCTGTTTGCTAAGGGAATTACAGCGGATGTGTTTTCTCATTGATCCACCTAACACGCATGCATGATGTATGCGTGACATTACTGTGTCTTTGCCTCACATGCAGTCGGAAGGACTCTCACCACCAAACGTTTTTTCTCTCTGTTGGATAGGCTGAAGATGTTAATTGTCTTTAACACAGTCCTCACCGTTTGGTGTATGTGACAGTGAAACATAAAAATTATCGTCATCCAAATGTCTTCGGAATTGGAGGATATGAATCTCACAATGGATATCATTTAATGGAAATGAAGAAATGATGTGAAGAGAAGCTTACTGTTTGAAGAAAGACTGGCTTAAGGCAGTTCATCTTGTCTGGTTTTGCGGAGTGGGAACTACGTAGTAGTACAGTCTGGTGGAGAAATGGACCAAGCCGATATGTTGACTCTTGCATAATTTCTTTCTCAAACATCAAAATCGTGGAAAGCAATCTCAGATCCTTGTCTTCAGGCTGTATAATTAATCTTGCATATGGAGAGAGAGCGGTGGAAGAGAAGAAGAAGACTGTGAATGAACCCATTGAGGCAGCCTTTATAGAACAGTAAAGAGAAGGTGAAGAGAGGATTACAGGAAGGATTAAAAAAGTACAGTCTAGACTTCATTCATGAGTACCTCAGCCCTGTTATGTATGCTATGCTAATTTAAGGTACCATGGAGTGATTCTCTTTGTCTTGCTGGTTGACTCTTGAGTTTTTACCTCACACGTTCGGAAGCCTGAAGAAGTGAGCCGGCAAAACTCCAACCAAGTCTTGAAAAAGGTACCGTTTCCCCATATCAAACGTGTCCCTACAGCCAGTAGTTTCACAGTACAACCTGACTGTGTGGCCTGGCTGTGGTGTCTGTGTTGAAGCCATCGGCTGTAACTGGCCATGCCTGTTCTCTGTGGGTCTGTCCGAGTAAGAGCGAGGACACTGCCACTGCACTGAGGTGGGTCTGCTGATCCGCCTGCCAGCCGCCCCCATGAGCCACGCAGGCACCCTACAGAGACGCACCACGTACCTCATCTCCCTCACCCTGGTCAAGGTCGAGGCAGTGGGGGGAGATGAAGGGGCCGTGGAGCCACAACCTCAACAGGCCCTCTCTCTGGGAAGAGCATGTGTCGGAGGCCCAGACGATGAAGACGATGAGGAGTTCAGCAGGACCACCGAGGATGACGGAGGACACACATGTGACAAGGGAGAGAGGGAGGGAGAGGAGGACACAGAAATGGAGGAAGAAGAGCCGGAGGATGTCAGTATATGGGGGCCTGTTCCAGTGAGGGGGCAGCTGGAGACGAAGGAGACCGAGAGTTGTGGTTTCTTAAGAGATATCAGGTCTGGGCCTAAGAGCAGGGAGTCTCCCCTCCCTCTGGAGAAAGTGAAGGTGAAGGGGCTTGTGGGGGTGTCATGTGTTCCCTCAGAGGGAGGGCTGAGAAGAGAGGGAACCCGCCCTAAAACCGAGCTCTACAGGGAGCCTCCTATGCTGTTTCCAAGGGCAGAGGATGGGATTTGCGACCAAAGTAACCTACTCTCGCGAGGCAGCATGCCCATCACCGTACCAACCAGGCTTACTCAGAGACCAGAAGTCTTGATGAGGTCACATGCTGGGGGTGGAGCTGTCAGCCGGCGGGAGTTGAGGGAAGCCAATCAGAGTATGCCTCCATCCGCCAAGAGTCTGGACCGCAAGGATAACCGCATAGGGGACCGGTCACCTATGACGGCTGCTGTGGCCGCACTGGGACCTTACCGGGCCTCCTGGGCAGACAGTGATGGCAGAACCACACTTCTTCGCCACGGGCCCCCTGTGGGGGGAGGGTTTACTGGCATGGTGACCAGGGAAAGCTCCCGCGGGGACCGGTTAAAGACAGGCTCCACCTCGCTGCCGGTCCAACCCACTCCCCAGGTGTCCAAGCCAGCGAGGAAGGGCAAAAGCCGCACACTGGACAACAGTGACCTGCACTCCCTGTCTGAGGATCTGAAGAAGGGAAAGGATGGCCATGGTCAGGGGGGGACCACCCAGCGCGCCCCCGTCCGTGACCGCAAGATGCTGAAGTTCATCAGCGGGATCTTCACCAAGAGTACGCCTGCGCCTCCCAGCTCTAACTCAGTTCCCCCTCTCTACACGCCCATACAGAGGGGCTCCAGTGAGGAGGAAGGTAAGACAATGCCATTACGTCCCAGGGATAGCTGCACTCCCTAGTTCACACATAAAGGCTAAGGAATGGTTTGCCTTGCCATCTTAGTCCAATGTTTTACACCAATGGCACAAGGTTTTTCTAATAGGTTAGTATGATATATAAATCTTTCCCCACTAGAAAGCTAGGGATTGCTATTCCAAAAGAATAGTCTTGGGCTAGGCCAGATGCTAGTGCAGTGTGGTCTCAACCCAGATGGTTGAGCTTGTCCATACTTCCTGAGAAAACACTGAAGAAAATGAAGTTGAAAACTCATTTAGCATCTCATGTATAACGTGCCATGCAAGGCATTCTTTGTAAAGATGCATCTCATACTGCCTGTAGTACTGTACTTATTGGATGGCCATTATGTCTCGTTGGACCTTCAGAGAGAACTGGAATTCTGATAGAGGAATCACATTATAATCTGATTTAATATTGATTAATCTTAATGAGGATTAATTCCTGTGACACTGTAAAATAAGTCAATCTTCTCACGGAATCGGTTGAAGAAGGGCAGAGGATTCACCTGTTCCCAAAAGTGATGTTCCATCAGTGACAACCTTGGCCTAAATTTCACTCACTCCAAGCAGTTGCAAGAAAACGTGACAAAGCACAATGCAATAAAATATTCCAATATTGCAATATTTTGCAAACATGTCATAGTAGATTTATGTGATGAACACTTTGGATTGGTGTAAGAGCTAAATAATTTGTCAGGAATAAGTGGGACATGAATAATTAAGTGTGGGAGTACACAGAGCTGTGTTCTAAGGGATAGATAGGGGACTGAGTAAAGAGGGTGGGATGATGGAAGAGGACCCTTCCTGTTTTACTTAGAGAGTTAGTGTCCAAATGAAACCCATTCACTCAGTCACTACATTGGGATTGGGTTCATGAAAGGAGATGAACCATAGAATACATATGTAGGAAGGTGCACTGCAGTTAGCTTGGCAAGTGTATTTTATATCAGATGTTGTCAATCAGAGTAATTAAAGTAAATCCACATTTGGGCCAAAATTAAATGTTTGCATATTTTCTTTTTGACTTAATATGAGCTATCAAATATCCATATCATAAATATTAAATGTTGGTTGATGACCCATTAAGCCCTCATGAATGTGAATCATTTATATATATTGTAGCATTTTTAGTGTTGTACGTGGGCTTGGTTTTGTGTAGCCTGCGTTTGTTGCCGTGTCAGTAAGTGTGTTGATTTACGATTGTGTAAATGTGTTCACACACTGCTCTATGTATGAGGGCATTTATTGTGTGGCGAGCCAGGCAGTTTCTGGAAGAAGCGTTGCCATGGCAACAGCAAGCGGCAAGAGATGCTATTTGGTCTGCGATGTGACGCTGTAAAGTGGGGAGGGGGGTTTGGGCTGAGAGACAGAGAGGGAATGGAGGGGGGGGTGGCGGGTGAAAAAAGGGATAGACTGAGAGACAGAAAGACAGACATCGGCCGGAGGGGTGATGGGGTGGGTGTTGTGAAGTGTACTGGGGTTCTGTTTGAATGTAATCTCCTCTCAGAGTTCAAGGTGGTGGCTGTGTTACTGTGGTGTCACTGAGGTGTGGCCATTGTGCTCAGAACAGCACAGGCAGTGTGTCTGTGGGGACTCCTTCACCACTGTCCTCATAGACCGGTTGTAATGTCTGAAAGGATCACACTGTCTGACTTAACACTGCTTCACTCAGACCCCCTAAAGGCCCTTTTGATTGAGACTGTGTCATCATTTGCGTGCTATGGGTGTTAGAGGCTGCCTGTTATCCAAATCAGGAATCCGCAGGGGGAACCGATATATTCTGTGTATATGACTGTGTTAGAAGCCCGGGAGAATGAATATACTGGTCAATATGTTTTAATACATGTACTTGTCAACCATTACTTTAATCTTCAACCTTTTGGAGAATGTATAGGTACACACCCAAGATATACTGCTTAACCAGGAAGTCATTCAAACCAATGTGTCGGATGGAACAAGCTGCACTGATTGGCACTATGAAGAACAGTACTGGCCGCCCCTTTCAGGAAGCTACAATTTCCAATTCCTCTTCTTTATGCACTGGTGTGACTTAATTCTTTTGGCCCTATTGGCTGCATACAATGCCCACCAAGGCTCCATTGCTGTGCTCTTGCAGTATGGGACATTATCACTTTAATTGGTCTGTAAATAAAAAGGTCACGTGACCGCCATCGTCTGCTCATCGGCAGTCAGCTGTTGTTACGAACCCCCATCTGTATTTTTTATATGTTATTAATTATCATTGATACTGTAGCTCTTATTCCATCGTGGCCAGAGACATTTTCTCGAATCCCTCGTTCTCTCTTCTGTGCAGCACCAAAAATAATGGTAAAAAGGACTGAGGCTTGTACTGGAATGTTCGATACGTGAAGGTTGTTGGTAAGCATCTCACACACTCACAGTGGCATCCTCATTCCGGTCCGTCCACAGAGCTGCTAATGAACTTGAGCCTCACCATTGCAGCCCCACTGGGCTTGTGCAATTAATTTGCACTCCTCCTTCGCAGCTTTACCTCGTTCCCTCGCTGCCTCTCTCCACCCACCCCCCCCCCTCCCAAAACTCTGTAGTCTGCGCCATCTGGAGCTGCGACGGGACACGTATGGGGGGCGCACACTCACTGCAGTGGCCTGTTGAAACGGTGTGGCGTGCCTCCCAGCCACGCGGACTGCTGTAGAGCGTGACGGGCGATTGCTTTAAAAGTTAGGCAGGCTATAGGCGCGAGGCCGACAGTCAGAGGGAACAAGTAATCACAACCAGTGACCTGTTTGATCAGTTTCTTGCTGTTTGTTCCTCTGTCTGTCCACAGCGGCGTGCGCTAACAGTCAAGAATGGACCTTCAGTAGAACCATCCAAGAACTCCGTCTGGTGAGAGCGGCGCTGTCATTACAGTAATCAAATCTGTTCTGTACTACGTACTGAAACAGGGCATATTGGTGTAGTTTTGTCTCCATTTTAACAGAGATAACGACAGTAGCAGTGTCTTTAACTATGATGATAACTCACAATGGTGTTGTGGAATATGGCCAATATACCATGGCTAACTGCTGTGCCTTAGAAAAGCCAATACACCACAAACCCCCAAGGTGTCCTATTATTGCGGTTATAAACCAGTTGCAATGCAATTAGAACATCAAAGCTTCTTTTTTGCCTTTCAATGGAATACTGTCATTTTTATCAGCTTTAAGCCAATCAACATTCAGGATTAGAAACACATAGCTTATAATGCTGTTATTATTATTTAAATTATATATAATGTCAGTAAGACATCTCTAGGGTTTCTGGTAAATTACCACGCTGCTTTGTTCTTTAGCAGCTTGTAACAGTAGTGTATTGGCCATATACAACCTATTGTGCCTTATTGCTTCATAAAAGGAGTTGCATTACAGCAAACGTAATTAAAGTAAGATGTAATAAAAACAGTGGGGCAAACATATCCTTGTGTTCATGTGTCCAGGGAGTTTTAGGGGGTCTTCGCAGTGGAAAGTCAGCCCTGGTTCACAGACATATGACTGGAAGTTACCTGCCCCTAGAAAACCCAGAAGGTGAAATGATCTCCACTCACTTACTGTGCATTTCTTTTAGACAATACCAGTACTTTTGGGCTCTTTGGTGTTGATATAATATTTCCTGTCTGTTTGGCTCTCTCTCCTTCAGGGGGCAGGTATAAAAAGGAGGTGTTGGTTGATGGAAACAGTCACATTTTGCTGATCAGGGAAGAGACAGGACCTCCAGATGCCCAGGTAAATGAGAAGCTTTACTGACACAGACTGAGTAGACAAACCCCATGTAACGAACAAGGTTTCATTTGGACAGTTCTGCAAAATGAATATGTTGGAACCCTTTACTCTCAACAACTGTTATATGTACGTCCTTCCTCTCCCTCCAGATGGCTAGCTGGGTGGACGGGGTTATCCTGGTCTTCAGTCTGGAGAACGAGGCCAGTTTCCAGGAAGTGTACAGGAACTACAGCGAGCTGTGCACTCACCGCAACATTGCTGAGATTCCTTTCATAGTAGTGGGCACCCAGGGTAAGACCTAGGCCCTGTTAAAGATGTCAAGTCTCTATAGGCTTATTAAGGGTTATGAACATATCCAATGAGAAATAGTTCATATAGTTCCCCTTTGCTCCAGATAAAATCAGCAGCAGCAACCCTCGTGTCATAGAGGACGCCAGGGCCAGGCAGCTGTGCTCTGATGTGAGGCGCTGTACCTACTACGAGACCTGCGCAACCTATGGCCTAAACATCAACCGTGTCTTTACCGAGGGTGAGGACATAAGCGTGCTCGCACGCACGCACGCACGCACGCATGCACGCACGCGTGCACACTGTATTATTCTCTAAATGGATTTAGATCTACAAAGAGGGCAGATCTTACATATTACAACAATATTATCTCTCTCTGGTCACATACCACAGCTGCTCAGAAAATCATGGCAGTGAAGAAGCAGGCAGCTCTACTGGCATCCTGTAAATCCCTGCCAAACTCCCCCAGTCATTCTGGAGGCTCTACACCAGTGTCAGGGGTCTTTCCTGGGCAGGTACAGCAGCAGGGCTTCCCTCTTGTCCTCTTGTAATAATGTTGGGCCAACAGTACAGATGATTGCTATTTTGCATCTATGTGCTTCTTTTCCATATATTTAGATCGATACGTTTCTTTTCCATATAGTCTTTGTTTTCACACCGTCATCTTTGTTTTCGCTCTCTGTCACACATTCTGTCATTGTCTCTATCACAGGCCAGTAATGGTGGTCAGAGCAGTGACTACTCGTCTTCCCTGCCCTCCACCCCAGTAATAAGCCATAAGGAGATTGGTGGGGCAGCTGGGGGTGAGAGGCTGGGCAGCAGCACGCCGGGGTCTGTCCGCAGTGCGCCACGGCGACGCACCGGCCCCCGCTTCACGGTAACCGAACCAACCCTACACGCACTTTCACAATTAGGGACTCGTTTCCTCAGGGAGGCGGACATAACACTTTGTCAGGACCACTCTGCTGCCTTTGAAATGACTCAGCTCTGCTCGTGGATGAAAATCCCACTCCGGTGCTTTTTGTATTCACTATGAGAGTCATTTCTCTGTGTTTTCTGTCTCACCTGATTGTTCTTGTCGTCTACGCTGTGCCTTGTCTGAAGGGCCGTAGGGGCAGTGACTCGGAGAGGAGGAGCGCAGACGGTAAGATGGGAGATCTGGGCAGTGGCCGCTCCATTCCTATAAAGCAGGTAGGTGAGAGACAGACAGGCCATTCTGTAGGAGCGCTATGCTCCCTTCCAGACTTTGAATTAATGTCACAGAATTGTAATACTACACAAATTTGACTTACTTTGTGAATGTTGTTGAGGAGGATTTCATGGAAGACGGCCTTAGCTCTTTTATGATGAAAGAAAGCAACGATATCCTGCTGTGAGCTGCAGTGAACAGGTTCACGGGATGGCCATGACAAAGGCACTGATGTAAAGATACTGAATGAGGTGGTCGGTGGATAAATTAATGATTCGTTTAACATCCAAGCTTGAAACAAACCAGTCAGTGGTTATAGTTGCCCATGGTGTAACCATGTCTCATCAGTTTGATAATGTAGCTTTCTTGGCTGTAAACTTGCGAGTTTTGTTAGATTTCAGTGACTCAATAATAAGGAACTGAATGCACACTGGTGTTGGAATGACAAGATGTGAGAAAAAAAAGAAAATAGAGATTTTATTTCACGCAGGGGATGCTTACAAGGCTTATCATTTATTGAAAAACTGCAAAATTCCCTTCAAAGACCTTCGTCAGTTGAAAAAGTTGCAGCATTTATATAAACTATAACACTTAAGCGGTGTGCAAGAATATCTCTATTTTCTATCAAGATTTCAGTGACTAAATTCACTTAGCCAGTGACCACGTGCAGTGCCAGTCATACATGCAGCGCCCAAAAAACAAAACAAATTGGCCTATTGACCAAACAGATAAGCTGTGATCCCCTATAAGCCAGTCGTGCTATTGTTTTAGACCAACTCACTCGTGCACTCTAATTTCTGTGTGCCTACTGATAAAAAAAAACATTCTCAATCGATGCTTGAGTTGTTTGGCCATGTCAAGAAACATTCCACGAGAAACAACAGGTTTTTAAGCTTTCAGGCTATAATCACTGACGAAGGAGACGTTTCTCCCGGTCTCCTCTTCTCCATTTATCATTCCTTTGTCCTTCCAACAGAGTATCCTACTGAAACGCAGTGGTAACTCCCTCAACAAGGAATGGAAGAAGAAATATGTCACCCTTTCCAACAATGGCATGCTCTCCTATCACTCCAGCGTCAATGTGAGTCAGTGCATATTCCTGATATCCTAGAGCTGAACAGGAACATCAGTTGGATATGATATTAAACAGATTTCTCGATTGTCTGCACCACAATTGAATCTAAACAACAGATTGAACTTTTTATCCTTATGTTAAGTATGACTGAGCAAACATTCTCAGCAACAGACTGGGAGGGCATAGGTTTACTGATGCTGGCATATCCGGAACAGGTTGGTTTGTATTACCTGCTGAAATGGTTGAACTGTGCCCCCTGACTTGACAGGACTACATGCAAAATACACATGGGAAGGAAATGGACCTCCTGAGGGTGACAGTGAAGGTACCAGGGAAACGCCCTCCCCGCGCTGGCGCTGTCCCTTCCTGTGGACCTCCTCCAGGACTCAACGGCCTGGTCAAAGATGTCCAGGGGCCTGATGGGGCCAGTACAGGTGAGTCCCTGGCCCCTAGAGGACTTCCCATTCCTTCCTTACTTTATTTTATTCCTCTTTTTTATTAACCTCTAGCCAGCATATCACTTTGCCATCATTCTGTTTCTCTGCTTCAGACTGTTTCCCCTCCGTTCCCAATTCTTTTGATGCAAAAAAAAACATTGGTTATGTAACAGAACAAAAACAGGCACTCGACAACTATTTTAATGATCTACTGTCTATTATTTCCTTGCTTTGATTACTGAACATTCCTGAGTCTCGTTATATAACTTCTCTTTGGTAATGTTTTGTTATAGTCCCTGTTTGTGGCAGTAGCCTCCTGCCGGTAGAAGAAGGGGCAGGAGGAGGGTTGGCTCATGGTGGGAACAGAGGGGTGCAACGCTGCTCCTCAACTCTATCTAACAAGGCTCAAAGTGTCGGTACGCAGGCCGCCCTGGTCCTCCGTGGTTGCTATGCATTTTACAGTCATTTTGTCATTTTAATTTACATGCTCTAGTGTACTCTTATTTAAAACATTATGGATAGGATTCAACCTTATTCACATATGCCATGAGGTTCTTGTGTGCTCTTGTAATATGAGACGCTCATGTATTTACTTTGATTTTGTGAATGTGCCAGACTTTGCCATTGAGGATGTGACCAGCCCCTCCTCTAAAGACGTTGGCCCCGCCTCCCCAATTGTCGACAGGAAAAAGCATCGCAGAAAGAAGAGCATGAATCAGAAAGGAGACACTGCCATTGGCCAAGCGGACGGTAAGCTTTCAATAGCAGTGTATTTTCAGAACATTACAGACAGAAATTCATGAGATGATGAGTTTGAGATGATTCCCTAGTCATGACAGATCAAGATATCTGTCCAATATTCTACACATTACATTGCGTTGTCACTTTGTTAAGCAAGTCTGCCACTGTATGGACATTGTATTAGGATGAACTTAAATCTTTACGGAATCAGAACAAGCAACTAATATCTAAAGAAGAAGTATTCCTCTCATCTCAGTTTTTGCCCTGCTTCTAGAACAATCCTGCGTATATTCTCCAAAATATCTGCCTTTAGAACTTTATTTATTTTTTCTCTTCTCTCCCTTGCTTTTCCTCCTGTGCTTCTCTCTTCTCTCTCTTTCCTACTTTCCTGGGACATCTTATCTGCCAATTCCTTACCCACTAGCAAAGCGCAAAATGTGGAAACTTAAAAGCTTTGGTAGCTTAAGGAACATAAACAAGACAGGTAATGAGGAACTGTCTACTTTTCAGCCTGGTCTGTCTGTTTCTTTGTCTGTCTGTCAGCTCTGATTTTCATCATGTCTGTGAGTTTGTCCGTCTCCCTGCATTTATGTTAGTCAATTCGTCTCTCACTCTGCTCAGTCTGCTTTCAAGGAGTAGGCTATTCAACAACCACCATTTCAATAATTGTCTTCTCTCCATACATCGTCATTGGTTCACCATGACATTAATGCAATAATGCATGCCTATGTCTACTTAGCAGATAAGTGCTGTGTGGAGATCTACCACCAGTTATCATTCTAATGGAGAAGGAGACCCTCCGAACTCACTGTATAGTCCTCTGTCATTAGGGCCATGGGTTTGGTCTGGTCAAGTCAAGAACTTCACTCATGATTATTATATCCTATAAAAACCTTAGCACTGCATGTGTTTTGATATCAGATGAGGATAACTTTGACTTCCTGATCGTATCGAGCACGGGCCAGACATGGCACTTTGAGGCTCAGAGTGTGGAGGAGAGAGATGCCTGGGTGACTGCCATCGAGAGCCAGATCCTTGCCAGCCTGCAGCTGTGTGAGAGCAGCAAAAACAAGGCAAGGATTTGGGTTTATTTATCCAGGGAGACATATTGACAATGAATCTATTTGCAAGTGTGCCCAGAAGATACATTTAAAACCCCAAAAATATATTGACCAAAAAAAGAAATGAAATAAAAAGAATATTGAAATATTAAGAAAAGGAAGAGCTAAGGAAGTGGTATAAAAATAGATATTATGTGGTGTAAGACAGCGGTGTTAATAGATATTATGTTCATATTCTAAAACTGACATAAAAGGACAGTATCATTTCTAGTAAAAACGTATTGTAATTTGTTTATGTAAAAGAAAACAATCTTAAATGTTTCCTTATTTACTAATTCAACAAAAGGTGTTTTAAATGATAGTCTATTGTGTGTCCTGTATAAAATAGTAATCTTATGCACTATTATGTTTTGAGTCCTAGAGAACATGTGCTTCTTTTTGTGTTGTTGTTGCATTTAGCAATAGTTCATTTTTTTTACAGAATTTCCAAAATAGCTTATACTGAATATTTTGTGAAAAGAAAATGTCCGATATCTGGACCTTGAGGTATACCCTGATTTTATATATCTGTTATGTAATTATAGTCTTTTATACCACAGAGAGTTATTATTAAACTACTTCGAAGTATTTAAATCAAAGACAACAAAATTGAGTGGTCAACTTTATGAAAAATTTTCAACAGATCAATAAATAGGGCAGTTTTGCATGGCTCAGTTTCACATGGCTCAGTTTCACATTAATGTAATAAAAAATATGATCAACAACTATTGCAGTAATAGCCCTCTGTCCCAACCTGAAATTATTCACCAGTTTTAAGGATCTTTGCTATGCAGAAAAGCTTTGACATGATAAAAATAATTGTCAAGGTCACTTCAATCTCCACCCATATACAGTAGCAGAAAATCACCTAAACAGTTTTCCATACGTTACTAATATTTCATAATACCAATGTTTCATTCAAGATATGGTTTATTGGCCCGAAATAAGTACACACTCAAATTGAGAATTATAGGCCATTCTTTCAAATATCCTGCAAATAAAATATAAATAAAATGGTGTTTAAATGCATTATTAATATGATTTTTTGGACTAAGAGGACGTCTTTCGACATTGGTAGATTTCATTAATTTTGCAAGATTCTCTGCACAATCAGCTTATTGACGAAATAATCAGCCTTAGCTTTTCTGAATAGTTTTATAATCACTTAATAAAAAAAGTTGCCATTATGTCAGTTTAATGATTCAGCAAACGCATCTCTTCCACAGTGAACATGGAAGATGTGCACCTAAAATGTTACCTACATTTTTCGACCAGTTGAAGTCCTAAGGCCAGAAGTTCAAATTGCTTTGGGAATGAAACCAGCTTCAGCAGAGAGATAATACACGGACACAGGACTTAGATTGTCACCAAACCCCCATTTGGCCTCTGGATACACCTCGTCTGCCACTGTGCAGCACCTAATCTTACTCTAGTAATAACCCAATTAAAAAAGTGGTTAAAAAGATGTGCATTAAAATCATTAAATACCTTTTCCTGTATTAAAGTAATTAGTCCTTTTTTTCCAAAGCTGCCTTGAAGTGATGTGGTAAAGGTCCAGGCTCCCAAATGATTTGGGTGTAATCCGTCCAGCTTGTAAAATGAACTTTCGGTCCCAAAAAAAACCTGTTATAATTATGAATAGAAGTTACATACAAAGAACTGAAGGAGTCTTGCAGCTAATGATGGAATTCTAGGAGCCCGCTAAAACATTCCCAACCCCACCACAGAGTGGGAAGTGAGCCAGAGATGATAAGATGTTTTTGTGGCGTTTATTAGAGACCCAATCAAATCTTAAAACAAAAACGTTTACCAATTCAAAACAACCGTATCTAATGTCATTTTACCACTAATGGATGATAACATTTTCAATATCAGTACATTGGCATATGCCAGTGGGGAGTATCTTGGTAATACACATAGAGATGTGCCTGTGCTCGCCAACACACACACGTCTGGCAAACATTTGATCAGAAACCAGTAGTTACCGCGGGGAGACATTGTGTGTGTATGTGTTCCACAGACTGGGAAGAATAGTCAGAGTGAAGCTGTGGCGCTGCAGGCTATCCGGAACGCCAAGGGCAACAACTTCTGTGTGGACTGTGAAGCACCTAGTAAGTCCCCTCATTTGTTACTGTTGGCTTGATCTCTCTGACTGCTCTCATTTTCTTTCTCCTTCTTGCTCTGTAGCTTTCTCTGCTTTCTTGGTTTCCCTCCATCTTACTATATTACTGATTTAGCTTGGCTATCAGTGTGGGAGGGTTCCCCTCCGTTCTCCATATCCTTTCATTCTGTTTCCAGCTTTCTTAGTGGTAACCGATAATAAAACTGTTTTGTAATAACAGTGCTTGAATCTAATTTCGGTATTTCCCATCTGTTAATATGCATGCAGTTGCAATCTGGACTGAAAACCTACAGATTGTAGTCTTATTTAATATGGTTGGATCTAACCTGCTGTGACTCTTCTCTCAGACCCAACATGGGCCAGTCTGAACCTCGGGGCGCTGATCTGCATTGAGTGTTCAGGGATCCACAGGAACCTGGGCACCCACCTGTCCCGTGTCCGCTCCCTAGACCTAGATGACCTGCCCAGGGAGCTCACTTTGGTGCTGGGTGCCATCGGCAACCATCTAGCTAACAGCATCTGGGAGGGACGCACACTGGGCCGCCGAAAACCTGCCCCTGACGCCTCACGGTGAGAGGGACAGAAGAGAGAGACAGGGGGAAAGGAAAGACACCAGGGGATAGACGAGAGAGACGGGGGCAGAGGAGAGAGACAGGGGGACAGAAGAGAGAGATGGAGCCAGGAGGGAGACAGAGGAGAGAAAGATGGGGACAGGAGACAGGGAGACAGAGGAGAGAGGGACAGAGGACAGAAACAGGGGGACAGGCGAGAGAAAGACAGTGGACCGCGGAGAGAAACGGGGCCAGAGGAGAGAGACATGGAGACAGAGGAGACACAGGGGGACAGAGGAGCGAGAGACAGGGATATAGAGGAGAGAGAGACAGGGGGACAGAGGAGAGAAAGACGGGGACAGAGGACAAAGACAGGGGGACAGAGGAGAGACAGACAGAGGGACAGAGTAGAGAGGCAGGGTGACAGAGTACAGAGACTGGGGACAGAGGAGAGCGAGACAGGGGGACAGAGGAGAGAGAGACGGGGCCAGAGGAGAGACACAGGGAGACAGGGGAGAGAGAGACAGGGGGACAGAGGAGCAAGAGAGGATACATTATCATGAGTCAGTTGCATGATATTTTGAGCTGATAGTATTGGTAGTTAAGGTAAAGGGATCTTCTACAGTCACCTGCCTGTAGACACTGTTCCCATGGTAACCCAGCACTAGTTTGTGACCTGTAACTGTCTTTTTGACTGTGTCTGGTTCCAGAGAGGAGCGGGAGTCGTGGATCAGAGCCAAGTATGAGCAGAGGTTGTTTGTGGCTCCGCTGGCTCCACCCTCCCCCAGCCAGGGGTTAGGAGTTAACACAATGTCGGCTCGTCTGCTGGCAGCCGTGATGGAGAGGGACCTCCCTCGCCTGCTCCTCCTCCTGGCCCACAGCACCAAGGATGACATCAACGCGCCACTACCCCCAGGAGTCCATCTCTCTCTTCACTCCCCGGCTGCCTCCCCCAGCTCTCCCCTTGGGGGCACCACCCTGCCCCCTTGCTCCGCACTCCATGCCGCCTGCCAGCTCACCGATGTGGTCATGACCCAGCTGTTGGTCTGGGTGAGAGAACCTCCCTTTTTTTGCTCTACCTGTTCTGTCTTTCATCCCCTCTTGCTTCCACGTGTCAGGACATCATGCCTTTCAAGTCAAAGAATGGCAGAAGCACTATAAACCTGTTGGCCCCCGTTTTACGCATATGTACAAAATGTCTTGTCTGTAGATGAAATGGAACATGAGATATAATTTCATTAGATTAACAAGTCCCCTCTCTGGCGTAGTAGTTTGGTGAGAACAGGCAACAATAACATCGTATTGCCCTCTCTCATTCTTTCTCCCCTCCCCTCTCGACCTTGGTGACAGTATGGCAGTGATGTGAAGTGTCGTGACGCCCAGGGGCAGACAGCCCTCACGTTGGCGCGATATGCTGGAAGTCAGGACTGTGCTGACATCCTTTTGCAGTATGGCTGCCCCAATGAGCCCACGCCCTCAGTCGCAACGACCCCAAGCCTCTCGGTCGCCATGACGCCAACCCTCTCGGTCGCCACGACGCCAAGCCTCTCAGTCGCCACGACACCCAGCCTTTCCCGTAACAGCAGCGCTGCCAGCCTGAGTCGCAGTAGTTCCAGGAGAGCAGTGTCTTAATGTAACTGGGCTTGGAGAACTGTGAAGGAGTGGGTGGATGAATGTATGCATGTTATAATACTGATATGTGTGTGTGTGTGTGTGTGTGTGTGTGTGTTTACCATATTTATGCCAGGGGTGGAGAAGATGGAGGTTGTCCTCTGAAAGGAATTGAGTCCCACCAAGACCTAGTCACTTGCGTGAACGGACAAGCAGCTAATAATGTTACTAATGTAAAGCCAGGAGGCTGTATGTATGTGTGTGTGTGTGTGTGTGTGTGTATGTGTTTGTGTGACTGGTTTACTCTGTGGGTTACCTTGTACCCACTACGGCACCGACGATAGGCTCTTCCAAACACAATTGCTCTTTGGGACCTCTGACCTGCCAAAAGAAGCTGTGCGACTGCTACAGCCCCTCCCGTGTCCTTCACCAGAGCAGTAACCGAGATAGGAATAATGCCAAGCTACAGGACACCAACACATTGTGAAATGCTGGGGCCACATGGATGGCCTGTCCTCTATGCTGAGTTGGGTATGAGAACAAACCAGTCGTACAGAACTGCAATTACCATACCTCTACTGTCCACTGTCTCTTGATGTTTGGAATCCCACAATAAAAGACTCGAGTACAACATGAAGGTTCCGGTTCTCGACGGCGGAGAATGTCATTTTAAAATTCAATATGAACATTTCTGTGCTTCTATAGTTAGCTTGACGTGAAGTGGAGCAGCTTAACTCACAGTGCAGCTACATTAATGAAGATGCTATGATATGATACAATTTATATAATGGGGCTTATTCATTCCTCTAAATTATATGGTACTAACTCAAACAAAAACTAAGACCAACACCAGTGGCCAGAGCCGGAATATTAATGACCACTGTAAAACCGCATCACTGTATCATGGCATTTGACAAAATGGTCAGTGAACAAACAATGCTCAGCAAAGGTGAAATTAAAAAGAAATACTGTCCAACAGTTATAGGATTTGTATTTCAACAATTCAAGTTAAAAAAATAATAATTGTACAGAAAGACATATATGAAATTGATAGCATTATTATTCTTGTCATAGTTATCAATATTGATAAGTATTTCATGTTCAAAATTGTTATTGTATGTTCTGAAATTTATATGATAGGTTCCTAACAAGGGTTACTTTTAGCTGTGCAAAGAGCTGGTCAAACTGTGACAGATTAGGTGATTTATTTTATTTGGCAGTCAGTTCAGCAATCGATCTCCCTGACATCAGTCATTTAAGATCCATTATAGAGACATTCTAATGTGTGTGCATAGTGTTTCAGAAATGAGAAAATGTAAATACTGTAGTAGTATGGAAGATCAGACATAATAGTTACCCCACTACTAATGTCCTATTTCTGCTTAAAATATGAATTACCAGATGTGAAACAAATTGAAAGCCTTCAGTTTGATTTAATGTACTGAAAATATTCAGATGGTTCCAAGTGCAGACCTCATCTCTCAGGCATCTCTTTAGTGCCATCTATTGGGACCTTATGTCACAGATCCCTCATCTCATAAGTCTCTAATCTGTCAAGCTCATAGTTATCATATAACATTGCATTATTAGATGGGATATGCTTCTCGAATTTCTGCTAATCCTAACCCGTCTTGCTAACCATATTGTCTAATAACATGCCACATTATTTATCGAACCTGCTGCATTAATTGTCCAAACTTACCTTATCATTACCTGCCTAGCTAAAATGTGGTTCAACTTCAGACACACTTTACGTGAGCAGTTACACATACTTCAAAGAAGCCTGAGAGATGAGGTGTTTAAGAGATGAGGGGCCTGAGAGATGAGGGGCCTGAGAGATGAGGGGCCTGAGAGATGAGGGGCC